>JAHKKF010379611.1:0-11220 GCA_019740295.1 Labeo calbasu | reverse complement strand
GTCCATTTTTAACTATTTTCAAAAATTTTATAAAAAATATTACAATAAACTCTCCATATACTTTTTATATATATATATATATATATATATATATATATATATATATGGAGAGTTTATCTGCAAAAACAGACAAATCCATTTTTAACTATTTTCAAAAAATAATGTTTTTTCATTGTGCATTCCAAAAAATCTTAATCAAACTGCAGCCAACTAACACAATAAAACATGATAACATAAAAAACACAATTTTTGAAAATTAAAAAGTTTCTGCAAATAAACTCTAAGCATAATTGTTATCTTACCTTGGAGCACCTTTTTGATAGTTTTCCTAAAATTCGCTGGAAAGGTTCATCGTCCCTCTGCAACAACACAAGAATTTGTTATGCATGTCACCTTATTAAACGTGCATATTATAATCGGAGTCCACGTATGAATTTGGATACTTACAGGTAGAGATTTCTGAATGAGTTCTGAAGTCTCCATCATGTCTTTGATCATAGTTAGAGGGATATGCCGGCTCAAGCACTCTTCCTGCTTGTGGCCTTGAGAGCAGCACAAGGCAGCGCACAGGGCGAGCAAGGTTACAATCCGCATCCTAGTTGAGTGTTGACAGGTATCGTACAGTCTGTACAGTAGCTCAGTGTGCTTTAAACAACCACTGACAATCATAGCTTTTATAGCTCCATCCCTTGTCAAAAAAAAAAAAATTCCCACACTTGTGACGGAGTTTCTTTTTAACCTCATATGCTGAGGATTGCATACAGACTAGGCCCTCATTTTTCCTTGTGGGTTCAGTCACCTGTTGGCCTATGTGGTTTTGTATTCTAGAGACGAAAGCATTGTGCATATTGATTACTGGACGATGAAATCTAGGTTGCGAAAGCGTAAAATGTGTTGCAATGCATTCAGACCTACAGTGTTTCCTTTGATGTGAATACCGAACTGCGGCTTGAGCTGTTTAGCTACTGGAAAAATACTTTTTTTAAACCGTGTAGATATGTTAAAATGAGGATGTCAGTGTTATAGGATAAAATATTTTTAGTTTCTTTTTTAAAAAATAAAAAATAAAATATTACAGATTAAGTACACAACATTATCTAGTACTTATACTTTCAATCTGGATGTTGGACAAACCTAGACTATTTGAAGGCCACAAAATATCCAGTTATTCGTTGTTTTAGAAACTAAAATGATTTTAAATGCATTATATGCGTTCATCTCAAGTCTCGAACAAAAAGTTAAATATATGTAAAAAATCGTTTCTCAAGTCCCCCTGCAAATTTAGAGCAGAGGTTACTAATAACTTACGTGATCGTTGACATTTACCGAAACACGTTTTACCATGACAAAGTATAACCCCCTCATCCAAAGGACTTAACCACCTCAAACCAGGTCAGCACCTACAACACTCAGCAAAGAACTTAACCTGACCCAGAAAAGTGTTCTCAAGAGCTGCCACAGTATAAAAATACCTATCAAAGATGAACCGTTACAATGAACATTTGAGTCAGAAGTTGCGAGAGGAAATTCAATGTTAAAAACATGCGTTTATTGGAAGACCACTAGTTTGATCGAGTCTGCTAGACCAAACTTAACTTGACTCTGTTGAACTCAGTCATGCTGACTCAGTATGAATAAAAGGTAAAAAAAGCTTCCCAATATCACTTGTGGCAATACGGGGACGGCGTTTTCAACCACAAGCTCTGATAGTATCAGAGGTGAAAGCTAAAAATACCCTGGCTGGTTGAACAATTCACATTGCATTATACTGTATATAGAGTTATTTTTGGGAACTTTCACTTTTGTCGGTTTGTGTGTTACACAATGCACACAAGGAAACATGAACCTGAAAATTCCCAAGCCTTTCATTATTCTGTGCATTCCACCATTTTTTGTGAGTTTACCTCCGTGACAATTCACAATTGTCCTCTCTAAGGAGGTATTACTGACTGTGATGGAGTGTCCAACGGTAGGACACTTCCTGGGAATTTTACAGCACCTCAGACGTGCTGAATGGAGGATAGTACATAGGTGTGAGAACGGATTTTTTGGCATGTGGTGATGCAGTTATATACATTGTGTGCAAGCAAAGCGGGAATTGTTCAGACATATGACCATTAAAATGTATGTATTATGCTAGAAATATTACAAATCATGGTCAGTAAGAAATTGCTACTTCATTTTTTAATAATAAATAGCTACTATTGGCAGGTGCTAGTAGATGACTGGAAGATTATGTACTGTGTACATAATATCAAAAGTGACCTCTTTTTCTTAATGTATGTAACTGTTCATCACAATTCTTGCACTCTTTTTTTAAATTTTGAATGCACACGTCCATTTGTGTTTTGTATTGTTTTATTCTATTTAAAAACTGTTTGACCATTTAATCTTTATTCAAACTTGTTCCTCCTGTGGTATGTTCACATTTGTTAAAAATGTTATATACACAATATGGACAAAAGATTTGGCACACCTGACCATTACACCAATATCGCATTCTAAATACATAGACATTAATATGAAGTTGGAAGCTTAGCATTGTCCAAATATCTCCTGATGCTGTCTACACTGGATTTATGACATACTCCAAAATAAAATCCAAAATGATTTGCAAGGATCGCTTTGTCATGTCCAGTGCAGACAGCCTCAACTGTCGCATCCAACCCCTGAAAAACATCCCCATATCATTATTCTTTAGAGTTGGCACAGTGCAGTCATGCAGGTAACATTTTCCTGGCATCTGCCAAATCAGAAAGCCAAACAGAGTAGTGTGGTTCTTTACAGCACAGAACAGGTTTCCACTGTTCCACAGTCCAGTAGTGGCGTGTTTTACACCACTCTATCCGATGTTTATGTAAGTAAACCTCACTCCCCTGATCTCTAGAGTTGTGCTAGCAACTGATTTGAGTCCTGCTTAGAGTTGGGTGGTTAGGACCGGAGGGGATACATTGGTGCTGTGGCCATGATGGAAGTGTGGTTTAGGGGGGTGAGTGTAACGGAGGCCAGCTGATTAGTGTCCAGTGGTAAAGCTTACTCCCCTGATTTCAAGAGTCGCACTAGCGACTACCACTAGAGGCTGTGGTCTTTAGTGTCCTTGTTAGTGTGCCCGCCTCCCATGCCATGTTTCAGGTTTGAGTCCCACTCAAAGCAGGGTGGTTCGGACTGGAAGACATACATTAGTGCCGTGACCCAGATGGGAGTGAGGTTTAGGGGGATGACTGTAACGGAGGCCAGCTGATAAGTGTCCAGTGGTAAACCTCACTCTTCTGATCTTAAGAGTCGCACTAGCAACTGCCACTAGAGGCTGTGATCTTTAACATCCTTGGTAGTTAGCCCGGTTCCCCTACCGGTGACCCAGGTTCAAGTCACAATCAGAGTGAAATGGTTAGGACCTGAGGGATTACACTGGTGCTGTGACCCAGATGGGAGTTAGATTTAGGGGGTGAGTGTAATGGAAGCCAGCTGATAAGTGTCCAATGGTAAACCTCACTCCCCTGATCTCTAGAGTCACACTATTGACTGCCGCTAGAGGCTGCAGTCTTTAACGTCCTTGTTAACGTCCCCTCCATGCTGGTGAACCAGGTTCGAGTCACACTCAGAGTGTTATGGTTAAGACCAGAGGGGTTATGTTGGTGCTGTGACCTGGATGGGAGTGAGGTTTAGGGGGGTGAATGTAACAGAAGCCAGCTGATAAGTGGCCAGTGGTAAACCTCACTCCTCTGATCTTAAGAGTCGCACTAGCGACTGCCACTAGAGGCTGTGATCTTTGTCCTTGTTAGCTAGCTGGCCTCCCATACTGGTGACCTGGGTTCAAGTCACACTCAGAGTGAAATGGATAGGACCGGAGGGATTACACTGGTGCCGTGACCCGGATAGGAGTTAGATTTAGGGGGTGAGTGTAATGGAAGCCAGCTGATAAGTGTCCAGTAGTAAACCTCACTCCCCTGATCTCTAGAGTCGCACTATTGACTGCCGTTAGAGGCTGCTGTCTTTAACGTCCTTGTTAACGTCCCCTCCCATGCTGGTGACCCAGGTTCGAGTCACACTCAGAGTGTTATGGTTAAGACCAGAGGGGTTATGTTGGTGCTGTGACCCAGATGGGAGTGAGGTTTAGGAGGGTGAATGTAACGGAAGCCAGCTGATAAGCATCCAGTGGTAAACCTCACTCTCCTGATCTCAAGAGTCGCACTAGCGACTGCCGCTAAAGGTTGCGGTCTTTAACGTCTTTGTTAGCGAGCCGACTCCCATGCTGGTGACTAGGGTTCGAGTCACACTCAGAGTAGAAGGGTTACACTGGTGCCGCGACCCACACTGTCCGAAATGGGATGGTGTGAGGTATGCAACTGCCGCTAGAGGCCTCGGTCATTAACGTCCTTGTCAGCACACCCGCCTCCCATGCTGGCAAACCAAGTTTAAGTCCAACTCTGTGGTTACACTTGGCATTGTACTTGGTGATGTGAAGCTTGCATACAGTTGCTTGGCCATGGAAAACCATTAAATGAAGCTCCCGCCACACAGTTTTTGTGATAGTATTAATACCAGAGGAAGTTCGGAAATCTTCAGCTGTGTAATCACCAGGGTATTAGCAACTTTAATACATCATGTGCCAATGTACGAGACC
Organism: Labeo calbasu; assembly: GCA_019740295.1. Lineage (NCBI taxonomy): Eukaryota > Metazoa > Chordata > Actinopteri > Cypriniformes > Cyprinidae > Labeo > Labeo calbasu. Next base: position 6,596 of record JAHKKF010379611.1, on the reverse strand, counting down.
AGTCTTGGTCTCTGTGTTTTTTTTTTTTTGAAGATATGATTGCAAAAAAAAGTACTAGTATGAGATGTTGTTTTTATATAATAATATATATATAATTAAGCAATAGCCCATCACAGTGTTGACTTGGTGTCCCTTCCCTGGTCTTTGTCTTGGTCTGAACCCCTTAAAGTCTTGGTCTTGTTTTGGTTTCAACAAACTCTGGTCTTGGTTTAGGTGATCTTGACTACAACACTACCATGCGCCTCAGCACTCAGTGACTTTAAGTGGTCTTTTGTTTAATGACTGATTTGCTGCTGTTCCTTAATTTTTCAAAATTCTACAAAATTTCACGTTTAGCTTACATCCTCTGGGATTGATAACTGTATGAAGTTAAAGGTGCGAGTCTCAAAATGTTCTGTTCACACAGCAGTTTACAATGGTAGTTTTTTTAATACAGTCTGTATGAATGTCCAACTGAAGTCAATCCATATTCTATTTGTAACACACCACTCATATGAGTCTTTCTAAGTCAGTGGTTCTCAATTCCAGTCCTCTGGATCCTCTGTTCTGCACATTTTGTATGTATCTCTTATCACTTCATACGTTCCATTAACAGGGGATTAAAGTGTGCGAGACGTGAATTTAAATTGTACTTATTTACAAAGGTACATTATGTCACTTCTCCAAGTTTCGTCTATGTTTGAAGGTGCTGCAGGCTGTGGCGTAGCGCAAATCTGTGAATGAATGCTCAGAAGTGAAGTAAACTTCAACAGATTTCCCGTGCTCAGCGAGTAGGGAACAATGAACACCGTGTAGGGACCATGTCAAACCGAACACAGTTCGTGCATGGAGCTGTCTTCTAACGATGATCTAAGAGAAAGAGAAAGAGAAAGAGAAAGAGAGATATGCAATATGCATATCACAAGTACTGGAATTAAGGACCACTGATCTAGGTTATCGAAACCACACATAAAAACCCACAAGAGGCTACATGCGTACATGTAAAGCGGACTGACGCACACTGTATGACGTGACTGACAAGCAGTTGACCAAACAGGGTATCCAATCAATTAATGGGCCGCATTGACATATGGGAAAGTGTTTTGTTACATTCCTGAAAATATCTTCTGTGTTCAGCAGAAGAAAGAAGTTTATGCATGCAACTTGAAAACGAAGAAATTATGATTTTCAGATGAATTTTCCCTCTGATGCAATTACGTCAGTTTTGGGCATTACTATATTTGGGCGTTGCTATATGTAGGCGGAGTCGACTTACAAGGTGGACCCGCTTCTTCACGACACCAGAATTTTAAGTCACATCGATACATTTCAATTTCAGTTATCTGAATTGGAAAAATTGAAAGATGTTAGGGTTAGGTGTTGACAGCAACCCGGCATATGTTATTGCAACAATATGTCAAATAGTATTTTATATATGTTTAAAATCAAATAATTGATCTCGTTGATATCGTTATCCAGTCTTGCTCACTAGGGGGGGTTTCAAAACACCCTTTAAGGTACCTATGAGGAAAATAGTATAATTAAACTATCACTGTATGGGATTGGGTTGTTCTGATTAACCCTTTATGATGTTGAAACAAACGTTGTACATGCATGTTGTGCTTGAAATAATCAGAAGCAAGCTTAAGAGAAATAAAACCTTGATTTTATTTTAAAATAAACATACATATCTCTTGCATGGGGACAGATAAATTAAAATGTTGCAAAATACATTAATAGTTTTTATTAAAAATGCTTTTACAATGCATTTACTTTATAGTGATCTGCCTTGGGAAGTTTAGCCCAAGTCAGTCACGACAGCAGCCACAAGTGTGACCTTACGACACATAGCATGAAAGCCCAGTTTCCATGCCATTCATACAAATCTACATAGCATACAATAAATATCTAAAATAAATAAGTATCCTTAATAAATAATGCTTTGAATATTAAAAAATGGATGGCAATACTGCGTTGGAGAGCTCAGAGTCACATTTTTGCACCGCAGGATTCAAAGAGGTAGTGGAAGAGAATAATCGTCTCTCCGACTGCTTTGTTATGAGTTTTCTGAAGAGCAAAAACAAAGGGTGTTAAATGCATGCAGACGAACCCATTTAATATTGATGTAACACTGAGTAAAAAAACAAACTTACCTCATATTCCTGCGCACTGGCAGTTTTATAGTTCTTCTCGAATTCCTTAACACGTGCATGGTCTGCAAAATCGGTACTTTCCTGTAAAAAGGTAAGAACTTTTAAGTACAAAGCACAGAACAGCTAGTCAGCTGGTTGAAATGATCAAACAGTTTTCAAACACTCACGCAGTGTGGCTTCAAAACGTGAGCGATCCTCTGCAGGTCAGACCTCACAAAACGAATGTGGGGGTATTTTTTATCAACATTCTCATCTGCGTGCAAGATGTGCTTTAGATAGTAATTCAGGATCATGGCGTTGATACAACAAGAATTCTCCTCCTGGAACAGAGACGATCATAATGCATAACATTAGTTTACTGGCAATTTCAAAGTGAAAATTGTTTAACCAGCAATTTTGAATTACTTGAAATCCAATCAAACGTGATTTGATTAGTATTTGTACGTACTACAAATATGTTCCATTGTTATTGCTAACTTATAGACTATGTGGTTCCTTTCAGTTCTATTAATTAGTACGTATTAGTGTCAAAACTTCATAGTGAATAAATGGTGACTATGTGTAATATATGTAATGAGTAAGAAGTACATATTCCAAAAGTTGACTTGACAAGAATCAAACAGATAGAAATACTAATCAGTATTGGAAAAACTACTTATCCAGTCACAATAGAAAATATATACTCATAAAAAGAGTCAAAACTGTCAATTTAGGTACTAATACACCATTTAGGGGTAAGTAAGGTACCACCACATAGCCTTTGAACCTTTAAACTGAGAGTATTACCAGCTAGGTTATGATTTAAATAACATACTTTTAGCATAACCTCGGAGATCACTGGAAGAAGCCTTGTTTCGTGGTCTGTATCTTCCATTTGTGCCTGTGAGGAGTTAATAGACATAAACGTTACACACTGCATTTTTAATAAACAAAAAGATATATTTATAAAATCGTTGACCTTCCACGTAAATAGAATATACTTGCAGCTGAATCACTGAAACGTACATGTTTAGTCATCAAGAAGAGGTCGTTCCAGGTGACAGAGCTGTCTAAAGGTTTGGGACGCGGGCGTTTGAGGTGCATCGCCTGGCCGTGCAGAAAGCAGCAGCAGCACATCACAGCAAGCAGAGTTAGGAACTTCATCGTGTGGATTCAGTGATGTTTCTTCTTGTGTAGACTGTTGTTCCTCGCAGACGAGATTTGGAGTGCATGTTGTGACTCTAGAGCTTTTATATTCTCCTGCTTTGTCCCAGTTATTACCGCTACGTCACTGTGGTATCGTCTCTTTACCTTTGGCGTAATCCCCCAACCTCTGCACCTGAGTTTATCAGGTCAAGCGGATCTCTGAGTAAATGCGTGCATGCTTCATATTCGCTGACTGTTATGATTGCATCGGAAATTCGCACCGCATATTGTCTGACAGAAATAAAGCTGCCAATAATTACTGCAATAAGGACATGGCACTGCTGAAGTGGTCTGAAGTGGACAGAGTAGCTACTTCCTGTGAATTTCCCGCATCGGTGAATATTATTAATTAGAGGCGCGACAAAAAAAAACGCCTTTATTATGTCGTTCTTTCCATTTAACGCTGCTAGGAGACCTCGCAATTACCCTTTTCCTGATCAGCATGTTCATATGAGTTTGAAAGCTGTAGTCGACAGGAAAAATATTACATCATAAACCAAATTGTGCTGTTAAAAACTCTGTTTCAGGATATGTTTGAGGAAGCTGTCGACGCCTGTGACGAACACAATCAGGAAGGATCACCAAACACTTTTGATTGTATTCGTTACGTCAAACTAGATAATACATCTTGACGAAATTGACACAAAACGTCCGTATAATTATGTATTTTTTGAAGCTGCGTAATTTACTTACGTCATATACCTCAAGAATCGTATTGTCGCAAATTTCTAAAAAAAGTTCTATTAACACTTTAACAGAACTGTGGATAGATTTTGTGATTTATCAGGCCACTTTTTGCAAAAACATTACAACTTAAACATAATCGAATGATTAAAACTCTATTTAACGTCTGCATTTACATCTGCAAGACATTTTTTACAGTGTTTGCTCATCTGCAATACATCTATTGGACGTTTCCTATCAGATTTCAAATAGACGTCTAGATGTCTTTAAGATGTTTATGATTTAGCATGTACATAAATTGATGTAAATCTTACAGATGTATGTCAGACGTTTGTACACAGCAGATGCTTTCCAGATCAAGTGATCTTTAACAGACATCTTGCAGACGTACATGTGCTATCACAAAATTTGTAATGGTTTTACTGGTTATAATGGGACTTGTAGTGGTTTTAATGGAAACTGCAATGAACCCTGTGGGTTTCTACTGGTAACTGACCGCTAAATCCTAATGGAATATGTTCCAAAACACACAAGAGAAAATCATTTTTAATGGTTTTAATGGTTAAAAGTTGACTGTAATGCTTGTTAACAGTATTTGTAATGAAAACCATTAGAATTTCTGTTACCGTTTCTATTGTTTTTTTAAGCTGGGATTGTTTATAATCGCTCTCTCTATGTATACACACCTATAAAAGCCTGTAATTTTTCTAATACTGTCTAATTCTGTACATTTTATAGACAATTTGGGGCAAGTTACTGTAGACTTGCAGTGAGTCATATATTGATTCAGTAGTTGCTAGTTTTGTTGCGTTCATTCAGTGAATCATATACATCTGCAAGACGTCTAGAGGATGTTTGAACACAGCAGATGTTTTCCAGATCAAGCGATATTTAACAGACATCTTGCAGATGTATGTGCTGTCTGATTCAAGCCAGTGAAAAAGTTTCAGATTCATTTCAAGAGTTATTTATTCGTGAATCAGACTAAACGCGTCACGCTGTAGGCTATGTTTTTGTAGGAACTACTGTTATGAGACATTTATGGTACGTCATGTCAAAAATATGTAAGTACAAGTCATGGCCAGCAATGAAATTGCTCATTGATTTTGAGAACATGTTTTTTTTTCATGTTCTGACACGTTATACAATTTTCTCACTTTGTGTAATTGCTAATGTAGTAGCTGAGTCTGAATGTAATGCTATTATGGATTTACTGTGTTTAATTGCGCACCTAGAGCTTTTAAATATTCATTTTATCAGATATGTATCAAAAAAAAAGTACACATCTTTCTGTTGTACAAAAATGTAATTTTATTGCTTTTTTTGCAGACTGAGTTATAGTGTTTATTAGCAAAATCATTTGTATTGAACGCACAGTATTGGTCCAGTCATATTAAATTATTAATTACAAATCTCTTTAAATTTTAAATACCAGACTGTCCAAAAACGTAAAAATCACACAAAAACAATTCTGTGAAAGATTTTAAAAATGGAAGAAATGTACATGTTCACATCCTGAGAAGTTAATGGCCATTTTTCAGTTTATGCACAACCGAATGATTGGCGTTGACACATTAGCTCTTTCCCCAGAATTCCTCTTTCCTTCTCTGAGCGCGACCCAAGAGTTCAGAGGCCATGGAACAAGAGGCTGCGGATCTAGATGAGATCTGAGACATCCTATCATCTGGATTAAATATGAAAGAGATTAAAATATGTTAAAAATAAGAAAAATAAAATGTTTCACAAAATTCTTGTTCTAAAATATTTCTATAAGATATTTTAAGACACTGCTGTTCCGTAAATGAGTAATAAAGTGCAACATGTATTGTATGCACAAACAGTGCAGACATGTATTCAGTGAAACCAGTGATTTGAAAGCATTAGCTGTTCTTGATACATTCACCACATCAAAGGGCACGCTGATCTGATTCCTGTTCCTACCAAAACTGCTAGACAGACATAAAAGTGTGAAGTAATTGTCACTGACTGCTTATGGCTGCCAATATCTGCTAATATTAAGAGGGTGATTTTACCATCTGATACACAGGAAGATTCAGCTTCAGGAAATACAAACAGCTCTGGCCGAAAAATTCCCAGGTTACCTGCAAGGATAATGTGATCGTGTATGAGTCAATTACATAAATGAACGTAACACCATGTGCGTGAAACTTAATCACATACTCTTCACTTCACACAGTGCACATGTTTTGCCACGTAGTATTTTAATTAACCGGTTATATAAGTTAGCACTTGTTAAGGATTATATTATGTAACTCAAATAACTGCACTTTCACTTTTTACAATGTTTATACTGAACAGGTTTCCTTTAATGCAATATATGTATTACTGAATAATCCTCAAATACTGGCAGGGATATACGCTACCTTATGTTTACCAAGGCTGCATTTATTTGATTAAAAATGCAATAGAAACATCCATTCTGTAAAATATTTTTACAATTTACAATACTTGTTTTTTGCTTTCTATTTCATATATATACAGTAGTCAACATTTGAAGTGGATCAAAACCTTTCATCAAAGTTGTCCTAAAACCAAAACAATACCCATTCTTGTCTTAGGACAACTTTGATGAAC
>JAHKKF010379604.1:0-14003 GCA_019740295.1 Labeo calbasu | reverse complement strand
TTTTTTTTTTCTTATAATGTATCAAAAGTTTGGGATCAGTAATATTTTGAAATAAATTAATAGTTTTATTTAGCAGCAAAGACACATTAAATTTATATTTTCATATAAATAATTGCAAACATAATCATAGTTTCCATATAAAACACGAAAGCATGAATCTTTTCAACATTGATAATAATAAAAAAATGTTTTTTGAGCACTAACCCATTTCAGAATGATTTCTGAAGGATCTTGTGACACTAAAGTCTGGAGTAATAGCTTCTGAAAATTTGCCATCATTTGAAAAAATGACATTTTAAACTATATTCAAATAGAAAGAAGTTAATTTAAATTGTAACAATATTTCACAATATTACTGTTTTTACCGAGTTTTTGTTTAAACAAATACAGCCTTGGTGAGCATCTAAAAAACTGTACCGACCCAAACCATGTTCAGAGGTGGAAACTGGCTTTCATTTTGTATCATCATGAAATGTTCAGGAAATGTTCCTTATTAATATGATGGACCCCTGTGTGAACTCACTTTAAACAGCCACTTAAATTGATCTCAAGACCAGCTGATTTAAAGTAATTGCTAGAATGGCCAAAAGTCTATTTTTAATTGTGCATTAAGTGTCCAAATACTTTTTGGAGACACTGGAATATCCACTCCTGCCCTGGAGGAATGGTTGAGTATCTGACTATAAATTTAAACGAGAATAGCATTATGAGCCACACTATTTTGGCACTATTTCTTACCTCTTGCAGAATGCGAAAGAGAGGATGAATTATCTCCCTATGGGTTTAAGTGAAACACAATGCACATTTTAATGTGTGTCTATTTGTAGGCAGGGTTCAGCGCTCCCAGCGTGCTCCTGTCACATGTTGCTCGCACAGATAACATGTAGGATAGAATCACTGCACAGAATTGAGATGTCCCCAGAGAAACAGGTGCACTCTGGCTGACCCTGCCCAACTTGCTGAACTGCCTGAATGCATATCAATATGATTCAGTTACCTTCAGCCTGTCTGCAAGTCTGCACCCCTTTATTCAGATTGTGGGTTGTTACCAGCTCAAATTAAGTCTAATAACAGCTTTAGCTAATGGCTAATTTGATGTTGAATGTTGATGTTGAATCATAGGGAAATACCAAGGACTGTATCTGCGCTGTTCTGCTTGCTGTTGAGCTTACAAGATGATATTTACCTAGCTAAGTAGCTTCCGAGCGTTCTAATCAACCTGAAGTAGTCAATGCTCCTTTTTCTAGGTGGCCCACCTGCATGGATTAGCTGTCTTTGAGGACTACTTGTACGCAACTCGCTCTGAACCCTCCAGTGGAGCAGTGGTAGACATCTTACGGATAAATCGCTTTAATGTCACAGACCCGGAGACGCTAACCAGCATAGGAAATGCAAAAACAATACGGGTTTACCACAAGCTCAGTCAACCAAAAGGTAAAGTATGTGTTAGGCTGGTTTGAGTTGCTTGTTTAGACTGAACAATATGTCTAGGCATCTGTTGTTCTTCCTGCATCGTACACATCATTCTTTGGCTTTTGTTTCAGGTGTTTTTGTATTATACTGTATATTTTAATACAATAATACATTCTTCAAGCTTATATGTACATACAGTACGGATATGCTAATTGCAAATATGACACCAGTGTCCTCTCTTCAGTCAAGGGCCATGCGTGTGAAGTTGACCCTTATGGTAAACCAGGAGGATGCTCGCACATCTGCCTTCTCAGCGGGAGCTACAAATCCCGGAGCTGCCGCTGTCGTACCGGATTCAGCCTGGGAAGTGATGGGCTGTCCTGCAAAAGTCAGTCCACCACAGTTCACAGCCTTTCTTTTGTGCACTGTAGCTGTTCACTTGTGTTGTTCGAAGATAAATAATAATGATAATGATTGTAATAATAGTGGCTGTCAGTTTAACATTTAACCCTGTAATGCCTGGATTATGAAATAATCATCATAATAGTCTCTTTTTTTTTTTTTTTTTCAATTTGTTTAGCAAACCTTTTCTAAAAGACGAAAGTTTTTATTGTGTGGACAAAACATGCAAAGCAATGCAATGCAATAGTACGATAATAGTGATATGTACAAATAAACATGCCACAAGAGCCAGATATAGCATATTTGGGACATTTTAATATGATTTTTAATATGACTAAAAAATTATAATAAGGGGATGATCAAGTAAGTTGCTTCAGTCCAGTAAGCGATTATCGTGAAAGGATTAGTTCACTTCCAAAATAAAAATTTCATGGTAATTTGCTCACCCCATGTCATCTAAGATGTTCATGTCTTTCTTTCTTCAGTCGAAAAGAAATTATGGGTTTTCAGGAAAACAACTCAGAATTTTTCTTCATATAGTGGCCTTCAATGGGACCCAACGAGTTAAAGGATTAGTTCACTTCTGGAATAAAAATTTAGAGATAATGTACTCACCCCCTTGTCATCCAAGATGTTCATGTCTTTCTTTCTTCAGTCATAATTATATTTTTTGAGGAAAACATTTCAGGACTTATGGTGTCCCCAAATTTGAACTTCCAAAATGCAGTTTAAATGTGTCTTCAAAGGGCTCAAAACGATCCCAATGAGGAATAAGGGTCTCGTCTAGCAAAACAATTGGTTATACTAAAAAAAAAATAGAATTTATATACTTTTTAACCTCAAATGCTCATCTTGTCTAGCTCTTTGTGAACTGTTTTTTTCTGGTCATGACAGTTAGGGTACGTCTGAAAACTGTCTCATTTTCTCCTCCGACATCAAAATCGTCCAACGTCGCTGTTTTTACCTTTTTTTTTTTTAAAGGGTGTTTGATCTTCTTTGCATGTTCACTTTGTAATCTCTGGTTCGGTACTTCTGCAGCGATGTAGGATGATTTTGAAGTTGGAAGAGAAAATGAGATGGGAGTTTTTAGACATACCCTAACAGTCATGACCAAAAAAAAAAGTTCACACAGAGTTAGATAAGACAAGCATTTGAGGTTAAAAAGTATATAAATTGTATTACAAAAAAAATAAATAAATAACCAATCGTTCCGCCAGATAAGACCCTTTTTCCTCGGTTGGGATTGTTTAGTGCCCTTTGAAGCTGCATTTAAACTGCATTTTGGAAGTTCAAATTTGGGGGCACTACAGAAGTCCATTACTCTGAGAGAAATCCTGAAATGTTTTCCTCAAGAAACATAATTTCTTTACGACTAAAGAAAGAAAGAAATGAACATCTTGGATGACAAGGGGTGAGTACATTATCTCTAATCCTTTAAACGTCCAAATTGCATTTTCAATGCCATTTCAAAGAGCTCTACACAATCCCAGCTGAGGAATAAGGCTGTTGTATAGTAAAACGATTGGTCGTTTTCTAAAAAAAAAAGTATATTCTGTTAACCACAAATGCTCATCTTGCACTAGCTCTGTGATGCACATCTATGACTTCATGCATTATGTAATCATGTTGGAAAGGTCACGTGTGCTTATTTGTTAGTCTGTGTACTTTGATTCAAAAGGGTAGAGTCCTTTCCAACGTGATTATGTAATGTGTAAAGTCGAGCTAGTGCAAGATGAAAATTTGTGGTTTAAAAGTATATCAATTTTTTATTATTTTTTAAGCAAATTACCAATTTTTTCGCTAAATATGAGCCTTATTCCTCAGCTGGGATTGAGTAGAGCCCTTTGAAGCTGCACTGAAACTGCAGTTTGGAGCTTCAACCCATTGGCTCCCATTAAAGGCCACTATATGGAGAAAAATTCTGGAACATTTTCCTAAAAAAAAAACTTCATTTCTTTTGACTGAAGAAAGAAAGACATGAACGTCTTGGATGACATGGGGGTGAGCAAATTATCAGGAAATTTTTATTCAGGAAGTGAACTAATCTTTTAATAACAATATAAAATTTTATTCTTACATCATAAAAATCAATAAAGATTTCAAAGCAAAAAGACACTTGAACACCATGAGGGTTAACATTTTTAGAATGATACTGGAAGGCTTTTTACTTGCTAAAAAGAATAAACTATCAATCAGACGACAGAAGGCGTTTATCAAATATGATGCAATAGCTTTATAGGATTAGTGCAGTCTGTTATTAAAGACAAATAACTGTAATAATATTATGCAGTTACATAAATTCTGTAATTCTCTATTATGTAATTAATTTTTTTATCGATTGACAGCCCTAATAAAAATATATTTCTTCTCTGCCACCAAAATGAAAAAAAAATGCACCCAATGATTTTATGACACCTAATGTCACGTCATCCCTGCGGAAATGGTGATGGAATATGTGTTTGTTTTATTCGATTCTCGTCAGCTATCTAGAGCTGGAAATTGAAATGTGTGTGTTGTTACACTATTAAGCAGGAAGATTGAGCGCTTCTGCATTTGCGCCAGTCTTGGCACTGACTCGGATTGACAGAGATGGAGATGAACTTTTAAGGAGATTGGCCCACATGGTTGTGATGTTATTTTATTGACTGCCTATAGCATGATTCATTACTGCCATTACTGCCATTTCCACTCTGTTCTCCCCTATGCAGATCCTCCTGATCAATGGACGTTTTACTTAGTTGACAATGAAAGCTATAGGTCAATTAATGACGATCCTGAGTTAAGCATGAAGCGACTGCAATAATGAACCACGCTCTGCGTCTTGAGACGTTTCTGATTTATACAGCCACCCAGATGTTCTACTTCCTGCCTCTTTCCATCAGATGAGAAGCTATGCTAAATGACTATAGCTGCCTTCATCCAATTGTCCCTGTGTTGTGTGATATATAGTTCTCAAAGCGCTTAATTGTCTTGAAGGTAGTGGAGCTCTTCCACTCAGAATGATAAATTGAAGTGATATTTTTGTGGTCTCACCCACACTAGTGTGGTCCCATGAGGAAGGAGGTGGTTGTTGAGGTGAGGTCCCTCTCTTTACCCAGAATCCTCCTCCTTTCCAGTCGGCCTGCCGCATAACAGACAAGCCGGACGCCCTTTGGGTTGTCCCCACTGTGACTAAAGGTTAATTTATTTGAGCTTGTTGCAAGCCCATGGATAACCTCAGCTTCTGTTGTGTGCTTGTGTTAATCTGACACCAGGAGATTTATTGTTTAAACAGAGTCCCAATGAACAAAAATATCATTGCTGGAGCTTGTCAAATGAATCCTCTCAATCAAGATAATTTTTGCCTGGGGATGCTAAGTGGGGCTGATTGCTCCATTCATTTCTGTAACTTAACACATCTGCTCTGCCACTGTTGGGCTTTGTAGATCTTCACGCAGCTGATTTGGAATCAGTCTTAAAAAATTATACTTAAATGTTTTAAATAATTAGGATTTTTATAGTCTCTTATGCTGTTCAAGCATGCATTGCTTTGATCAAAACAGTAATATTGTGAAATGTTATTACAATTTAGAATAACTATTTTCTGTTGTAATGTATTTTTAAATATATATTTATGCAATTTAGTCCTGTGATGTATTCCTGTGAATTTTCATAAACCATTACTCCAGGCTTTAGTACCACATTAACCTTCAGAAATCATTCCAAAATGCTGATATGGTGATAAATAAACATTTCATATTATTGGCAATGTTGAAAACAGTTTTTGCTGCTTAATATATTTGTGGAAACCGAGATACAGTCCTATTTAAAAGTTTTGGGTGGGTAAGATTATTATTATTATTTGAAAAAATGTAATTAATTACATTTTTTATTCATATTTTATTAAAATACTTTTATTCAACAAGAGTAGATTGAGTCAGTGCCAGTAGCCTCGCGGTTGGTGCGACGACATACAGTGCAGTTGCGCTCATGCCGACCCGAGTTCGAATCCCGGCTCGTGATCCTTTGCCGATCCCACTGCCCTCTCACTTCACCCAATGGTTTCCTGTCTGATCTACACTGCTCTGTCCAAATAAAGGCATAAAAAAGCCCAAAAATAAATGTTAAAAAAAAAAACCAAGAGCAGGTTGAGACAGAAATTGACAATAAAGACACTGTTGTTTCAAATAATTCAGTTTGTTCATCAAAAAAAAAAATATTTGTATTTGTAGCACTGATAATAGTTGAGCAGCAAATCAGCATATTAAAATGGTTTCTAAAGGATCATGTGTCAAAAATGTTTAATAAGAATGAATTATTAACTAAACGTTTGACCGGTAGTGTATATATGGCAGTGAAAAGTCTTATGTTAATACTTTCTATCTGTGTCTTCACAGAACCCAAGAATGATCTTTTCCTCTTCTATGGAAAGGGCCGACCTGGGATAATCCGTGGTTTGGACTTAAATGTGAAGTCTAGCAATGAGCACATTGTTCCTATTGAGGACTTAGTGAATCCAAGAGCTCTTGACTATCATGCTGAAACCGGAAACATTTACTTCGCTGATACTACAAGTTTTTTGATAGGGCGGCAGAAAGTCGACGGAAGCAGTCGGGAAACTATTCTCAAAGATGGTAATTGAACATTTTGCATTCTTCTTTATATTATTGGTGTTTTCAGTTTTTAAAGCTGCTTCATTTTCTTACACAAAGACTCTGTTTACACCTAAAATTGCATGAAGTGAAATCATATAAATGGTACAAAGGTTGTTATTTGTGGATAACAGCTTTTCAGCAGCCGAATTGTGTGTGCTCTTACAGATCTTGATAATGTGGAGGGGATTTCAGTGGATTGGATTGGAAATAATCTGTACTGGACCAACGATGGCTACAGAAAAACCATCAGCGTGGCTAGGCTGGAGTGGGCTTCTGAAACCAGGAAGACTCTTTTGGAGGGAGACATGTCTCACCCTAGAGCCATAGTGGTGGATCCTCTGAATAGGTACAGTAGAAAAAACAACTGTAACACCAACACAATCCTAAATGATTCAAAATGCTTATAGACATCCTACTTTTTGTTTTACTGTTTTATGTTTTATATTATTTAACTAGTATGAATGCACTAATATTTAAATTGGTAACCAATAAATGGTCCTTATTATAAAATCTACAGTACCTTTCAAAGGTCAGGGGTCAGTACAGTTAGTTTTTTTAAAGTAATTAATAATTTTAATGTTTCCAATCCCACCAATTTGCGTGGCGAGGCTTTTCAAATCTGGTCAAAGCCTTCTATTTCATGTTTTTGCAGCGTTGAGTAATATAGCCAGTCACAGACATATGCATTGGTTTCCTAAATGACATTCTGAGGTTTTTAAGTTAGTCAGAATCCACTCATTGCTCAAAAGTTTTTATTTCGCAGATCCTCTCATAGAAACGTGTAGATAAAATGTAAATAAGAAATTAATTATGCAGTGTAGAGCTTCACTGATTTTAATGTGACTTTGTGAGATCACAATGAAGTAGACGAATGACAGCCTTTTAGTGATTGAGGGGAAGTGCTGTTTGCATGCTTTCTAGGCTACAATCCATTCTGCATTTGAATAAATTCACTCAAGAATTCATTCTGGAAACTGCAATGAATGACATAGCAATAACCATTAATCCAAGATTGCCACTTGCAATTGTGTAGCATTTACTACTTCACTTAGCTGAGTGAAAGTGGAACAGGTTCGAGCTGGTGTGTTTGAGTGGAGGCGGGTACTAATTCGCATATGGTTTTGCGCATACTCCGTGGGGTGTGGTTGTAGAGTGATATTCAAGAGTTATATTCCAATTTTCAAGATGTGAATAAATTATTTTCATGGGAAAAACAATTAAATATGTAATTCTGATTAACAAAGACGAGTTTTAACAGATAAAATTTGTGATTGCAGGGGGACTTTAAAGGGATAGTTCACCCAAAAATGAAAGTCATTAATTACTCACCTTCATGTCGTTCCAAACCCGTAAGATATTTTTGATAAAATCTGAGAGCTTTCTGACCCTGCATAGACAGAATGCAATGCGACTACCACGATCAAGGCCCAGAAAGGTAGTAAGGGCATTGGAAGAGAAAAATATTTCATCAAATATCTTAATTTGTGTCCCAGAGATGAATGAAGGTCTTGCCGGTTTGGAACGTCATGAGGGTGAGAAATTAATAACAAAATGTTCATTTTTGGGTGAACTATCTCTTTAAGCAGATGGGTAGTTGATATATAGTTGCAAAGTTAGTGGTAGTTGATGTATAGTTGCAAAGGTACTTTTATTCAACAGAATTTCTAAAGTGAACTATCAAAATTAGGTTTTAACAATAAATCTGGTTGAGTTATGCTTGGAAAACATGAGTAATCCTCTTTTACATCAACATTTGCAATCGGTGATGATATGCTGAACTCTACTCACTTTCCACCTGGCCTGAAGGAACAGTTCTCATTCCAGTTTATTTACTAACATTTGTTTACACGGCATGGCTTCAATTTCAGGCGATTGCAATTGTAAACAGAGCAGTGAAGCATGCATGCACCCATCCACGCATATCTCCGTCTGTACTGGTTGTGTGTGTGTACCGGTAAGCTGACATGGCACGGCCAGTAAAAAGGTGAGCTTGATGGCCCAGAGCCAATCTCATTATCACCCTCCCTGGGTGTGAGAGTAACTCATGAATCCTGAGGAGATGCAGCCAGCCAAGGCTAAAGAAGCGAGATACTGCAATGAGGAAACAACCACTCTCGGCCCTCTCAGATCCAATCAGACAACCTGCTCACTCTCTTTTTATCTGATTAAAATGTACTCAAGTAGCGAAACATTGATTGGTCGATGGTCGTCAGATCTTTTGGGGCATTCCACGTGGTATCTTAAGGGTGCTTTGAGTACTTTTTAATTAATTTATTTTTAAATCTTTGTAAATAAATGGCTTATTTAAAAGTGTGCACTTGCCATTAAGTAATTAATATACGTTAGAATAGATTTTTACCATCTTTAGTGAACCCAAGTGGTGTTGATTACCAAATCATTTGAAGAGAGGGAAAGCAAATGCAGAATAGTTTCATTATTTCTAGACACAATGGGTTCATTAACTCAGAGCCATAATTATATTCATTGCTCAGACCTCACGCTTGTACAATTTATGCGACTCTCTCTCTCTCGCATTTAATGAAGCTAATGTATCTTGAATGGCAGTACTAACAATAAAATAAGCAAGGGGCAATGACAGGAAGCTAGAAACTGTCTTTTTGTGAGTTTGTCAACAGATATTTGCAAAGAGCGCACATTTGCGTGAGTAAAATGCGAAAACGCCAACTTATCTACCAGTCACCACTGTGTGTCATTCCCGATGGGATAACTTCAGTGGTGTGGAAGCGATTAAAATCTGCATTAAAAGCATCGTCTGCTGAACTGCCAGCTCGGAGGATGTCACGCAGACTGCTTGACACTATTCTTTAGGAGTGGAAAGCTAAAGCTTTCTGGAGCTAGCGCTCAGACAGGAAATGAGAAGCACACCTCTTCTGAGGTGCCATTGATGTGTCCTGTTTTGACAGCTGGTAAAAAAGGCTCTGAGAAAAAGGATGAAGGTGAAAGATGGAATTTTGGAGAGGATGTAAATTTTTGACCTCTCTAACAGGGCATCAGAGGATAGAGTATGAACTTTGAACAACGGCCAAAATGGAGTGATTCATGTACAGTGCTTCAAAGCAAAGCTAACTTTTTGTGGCTGTGAGAGGGAGAAATGTATCAGATTCATAAGTAATGAGGCAGCTTATCAAATTTGATATTTTAACAATTTAATAATTATTAGAATATTATGCAATATTAGTGGAATAACTTAAACTTCTATAATTATTATTACATATATATATATATATATATATATATATATATGACCAATCTAATCTTCAATGTAAATGTAAAATTATATTGTATAGTGTCAGCTATGCCTAAACAATTCTTAATTAAATACCATAATATGACTGAATGGAATCAAAACACTGTCTTTTTAATTAATTTAGTCTTCATTTTATTAGTCTAGTATAATTTAAAGGAGTAGTTCGATTCCAGAACAAAAATGTAAGAAATTATGTTTTTTGAGGAAAACATTTCAGGATTCGTCTCCATATAATGGCCTTCTATGATGCCCCTGAGTTTGAACTTCCAAAATGCAGTTTAAATGCATTGGCTATTTTCTAAAAAAAATTACAATTTAAATACTTTTTAACCTCAAGCGCTCGTCTTGTCTAGGTCTGTGTGAACTCTTGTTTTATTCTGGTTCAAGACAGTTACGGTATGAAAAGCTCCCATCTCATTTTCTCCTCCAACTTCAAAATCGCTACCTTTTTTTGTAAAGGGCGTTTGACCTACTTTGTATGTCCACTTTGTGAACACTGGGTCAGTACTTCTGCAGCGATTTAGGACAATTTTGAAGTTGGAGGAGAAGATGAGATTTATTTTGTTTTTCAACATACCCTAACTGTATTGACCCGTTTACGCGCACCTACACACACACAGTTCACGCACATCTACACAAGATGAGCGTTTGAGGTTAAAAAGTATATAAATTGTAATGTTTTTCAGAAAGTAAGTTTTTCATATTGTTTTGCTAGATTAGACCCTTATTCCTCGTCTAGGATCGTTTACAGTCCTTTGAAGCTGCATTTAAACTGCATTTTCGAAGTAATGGTGCCCATAATAAACTCACGGGCACCACAGAAGTCCATTATATGGAGAGGAATTCAGAATTTTTTTCCTTAAAAAAATGTTTACGACTGAAGAAAGAAAAACATGAACATCTTGGATGAGGGGTGAGTGAACTGTCTGTAAATTTTTGTTCTGGAAGTGAACTACTCCTTTAAGATGTTTGTTGATCCAAATAATGTGTCCTAAATATTAACAATCCAGTGAAAATATCTTACTTAAATATCTTCATTGATTGACAGGTGATGTGACCAATCATAGTGCTGAATCTGCCATTCTGTCCAAAAACCAAACCAGACAAAAGACTAGGTTAACGCTGGTGGACTCGAACTTGAAAAATGGTGTGCATTGATGTCTTTGAAACAAGAGACCTTCTGATGTTCATTCATGTTTATTTTGTGCTATAACTAGTAAAGAGGAAGAGATGATCGGTTCAAGTGCCACTTGAACTGAGGCACTACAGCGATCTGTCAGGACACATTAAAGAGACGCAAAATGGTATTTGAAGAGTTTAGAAGCAAAACCAGCTAAAAGCCACCTCGGTCAAAAATGAAATAATGATGCTGAGTGAATGCTTTTGACACATAATGTACGTCCATCAAATACTTTTACTTCAAGCACGCTAAGTCCCAGCCTCGGCTCAGTTAAAAGTGCCGGTACTTACATAGAAACCTCTGAGCCTGATAAAAATGCTTATTTAAAGAAAAATGTCAGATGGATTTAGAGGCTTTTGCATCGGAACTCTTCATTTATTATGTGATTTCCTTAAAAAACGACATTTGAAAGCTGAGACTTTGTTTCAAAAGTAACCTGCTCTGTCTTGTTTGTCGGCTCATTGTCAGTGTCCTCTTTGCTCCGAGATGTATTTTTGCATGAGTACATAATGTGTGGCATGAAAGCACCATGGCTTGTCAGACATAGCCACAGAAAACGAAAGTCCTTGCGAAGAACCATTTATGACTGAATCGAATCAAAAATACCTTATTAGTTTAACCTTTATTTTATTCATCTCTAGTCTAATTTTGTCTGTGTTGTTTTGACCCACGTCAATGGGCTTATTTATAGAAATGAGGTTAGGCCCCGTCATTAGGGGTTGGCCATCTATCAGGTGAGCAGGTGGCATGTTGATCTTTGTCTGGTCTGCTGGATGGGCTTCCCCCCTAAAATAACACCCACCTGTCCTGATTTCTTTATCTCTTCCGCCCATACTGTATACATCTCTCTGTTGATGCCACAAGCAGCCTGTGATAACATGATAAGAATGAACTCGCCTGCCTCAGTAACTCTTCTTTTTTCTCTTTTAGTATCTTGCATGCTGTCATTTGGACTTGCACGATTTACATCTCTGTCTCTCCATTTGTTTGATGTTTTTTTTTTGGGTTTTTTTTCTCTCCGCTCTGTGCTTACTTCATTGCTGTCCTATATTCATTCCCAGGAACATATTTTCTAAACTCTGGGATTTCAGCCCGTCTAAACTCATTTTGTAAAATCCTACCAGTTCATAGTGTTTTAAATACTTAGAAAAGGCATTAATTGATCAAAAGTGATAGTATATAACATCTATCTATCTATCTATTAACAGAAAATGTAAGTGGCTGTATAAATTTTAGTTTCATCTCCTAAAATTATACTCTTATATTATAGATGCTGCATGTAGAATTTTATGAAGGTTAAGCATCTCTTTCACTCACCATTAGTTGAAAAAGTAGCAAAATAAAAACAAGACTTTTTTTTTTAAGAGCCTCAGGCCGTGTTTTGTGCTCCACTCATGGAAAATGCCATGTAATCTCTGCTCATTTTGGTTAGACCCTGCATGTTGTTACATTCTGAACAGTGCAGGATGAGACTTGGAGCATGCTGTTTGCCTTCTGAATAATTCATGGGGTCACGTAGCCAACACACTGGGACAGAGAGCGCTTGATTCGCCCTCTATCCAATTCTGTTTTATGTGGTGCACATGAAGCACGGCTTCTATCATTGATGAGACAGAAAAGCTTGCGTTGACCGCTGAGTAGTACTCAGAGGCAACAAATCCCTTAAGCACACTTACTAGGGAAAGGATCATGTCAGAACGTTGACCCAATCACTTTTCAAATATCACTAACCCATTGAGAGTTACAGTTCATGTTGGAGTCTATATGTCTAACATAGAAAAGGAATATAAAAAAATACATATATACAGATTAATCTCCGGATCAGCTTGATTTCCCTTAGGTGTGAGTTGCTGACTTTTCTTAAGCATATTTTGTTTGTTATGTTCAGTTAAGCTTGTACATTTTTAGACCTGGAGGCAATTTGTTTCAATTTGCTTCAACTGTACACTTCCTGTCTTAGCGAGTAAGATGGGATTGATATTCATGCTCAAGTGCTGTTTTCAGGGACTGCACTGACTGTGTTTGGGTTTTGGTTGCAGTTGGATGTACTGGACGGATTGGGAAGAGGATGAGGTGAACGACAGCATCGGTAGAATAGAGAAAGCCTGGATGGATGGTTCCAACAGGAAAATATTTGTCACCTCTAACATGCTTTGGCCAAATGGACTCACTCTGGACCACGGAACCAGTACCATGTACTGGTGTGATGCCTATTATGATCACATTGAGAGAATCCACCTCAATGGCACTGGCAGAATGGTGAGTGAAATTGCTCATGTGTTGTTTCTTAGTTAAAACTTTCAGACTTTTCTCTTATAATGTCTTTTTAAAATAACATTTAAATGTAAATTGAAATAAATAAGACGGTTGTTAATGAAAGAGACTTGAAAGGGAAACCTGGAAAACAATTAGCATTTAGCCTGGGTTACCTCATAAGTACTTTCCTGTCTTGTTCTACAACAGAAATTATCCACAGTCATATCTCAAAAGTCCAAAGCTATGCTGGCTTATAAGGACTACAGGTCAACATTTCCACTGGTTTCCACTGCATATACAATTACAAAGACTGCAAACCATTAACTGTTGTATTTTTGGGACATATTTCATTAGGATTTAGTGGTTTTAACAAGCCACCCACAGAAGGTGACAAATTACCAGTAGAGCCTCATTACGGTTTCCATTAAAACCAATACAATTCTGATTATAACCAATAAATCCGTTACAAAATCTGTGATGGTTTGTGTTGTTTTTTCAGCAGGGTTTAATCAAACATGTGAACTCACATTTCTAAAGCATGCAGTGATTCAAAATTGACATTTGAGGTCTGACTGTGCCTAGGTTGTTGCACAGAATGGGAAAGTATCTTCAAGTAATTTTCACCACAAACTTTATTTTACTCCAGATCGAAAACCACTATTATAAAAACCCATTAGAAATTCCTGAGGGAACCCATGGCAAATTAGCTTCCTGGATAGGCTTATGGATTGACATCATGACTAAACAAGTCTATTATTGAGACAAATGCTAACGGAATAAAACATTTGGAGCTAGAAAATGTGCACTCTAAAAAATACTGGGTTGTTTCAACTGACTTTGGGTCAAATAT
>JAHKKF010379576.1:0-10550 GCA_019740295.1 Labeo calbasu | reverse complement strand
CATATTAGGAAGGGCTGGACTTGATTTTATCCATTTGTGAGTAAAAGTGGTCTCTATATGACAGGTAGTTGAAAAATAGTAATAATTGGTGACATCAGATGAAAAGAAAAGTCATTTCAGAAGCAGATCAAGTGCATTTTGATGAAACATTATGAAGAAAAATTGTATTTTTCTGTGGAACAGTGAGCTCTCATCAACTGAAGAAAGTGTGACTAAGAATATTCAAGAAAGTTTAGAATTTTGAGTTTTATGTAAAGTAGTAAACCGTAAGGTTACAACTATGCCAACTAACTCTCATTTGAGTATTAGTAAAGCATTAGTAGACTGTTAGGGTTAGTAGAAAAAATTATTCCACTAATTATGTGTTAAAAATTTGGTTTTAAAATTGTTTTAAAAGAAAATAATCGGAACACCATATGCATTTGTGCCACTTTAGAAAAAAAAAAAATCAGAAGTAACCTGTACTACTACTAAATGGATTTCCCTAGAAGTTACTTAGCTCGTCTTGGGTGTGAGGAATCTTTTCTTTATCTGATTAGCCTAGTTTTTCTTTCCTCCACAAACAGCTTTAAAGGGACAGATTGCGGGTGTCATTAAACACCTTAATCCTCCCTCATTCCTGCACCCCCCCTAAACCCGGTGCTGTTTGGTGTCACCCGTGACGGTGAGAGATTAGAGAGCAGATCTGGAACGTCTCACTTAGCAGCTTGTTTGGGGGGTTGGGATCATCTCGATTGCAGGATGAGGTCAGAGCCAGATGAGGACTCACCCGCTCATCACTGATGACTCAAACACACACCGCATGACCTCTGCGAGCACTGCAGGAGTACAGTGCAGCAGACTGCAAATCTGTGGATTAAAGGTTTTAGGATATCATTGCCCCATCTACTTGCACTGAATGTGCTTATTGCATCATTCTTTTATTGCCGTTGTGTTATTAGTGAAATACATTGAAGTGTCACCTTACTACAGTAAAACAGCTGAAATAGTATGTAAAAAGAGTGGTGCCACAATGCTAGGGATTTGCAGGTCATTTTATCATCCATCAGACACAAAGTTTAACCACTCAGAAAAGTGATAGCTCGAATAGACTGCTAGCCCTAAGTATGAATGCCAGTAATGGCGACAATTTCTTGGCAAACACATGCAATAATATTTTAAAATTGCATATTCACAATTACATTGACTCATCAATGGTGCATTACAAGTAAGGGCAAATCTTTTAGCCAGCTGTCACTATAAATCTTTCCAAATGCAATTTTTATTAGTCTTTTGTACTTGATTGACGATTTCAGCTCATCGTAACTCATCTCTTGCTTGTGTTGGGAAGAGCTTTTACATTGTTCAGATGGAGACAGGTACCTACAAACACAAGGTTAAAGGGTTAGTTCACTCAAAAATGGAGATTGTGTCATTAATTACTCACCTTCTTGTCGATCTTCGGAACACAAATTAAGATATTTTTTGGTGAAATCCAAGAGTTTCTGACCCTGCATAAACACCAACGTAACTACCACGGTCAAGGCCTAGAAAGGTAGTAAGAACATTAATAAAATAGTCCATGTGACATCAGCGGTTCAACCGTAATGTTATGAGGTATAAGAATACTTTCTTGTAGCTGCATAACTTATGTTGCAGTCTATGCAGGGTAAGAAAGCTTTCTGATTTCATCAAAAATATCTTAATTTGTGTTTCGAAGATTGAGGTGACATAGTTTTCACTTTTGGGTGAACTATTTCTTTAACGTCGCCAAGCGCAAGTCTGTTTCTCTCCATTATTGTCTTTAGGGCCACACCAGCTTTGATCCTGATATTAGATCTGGGGACCCCAGCAAAAACAAGTATCGTTTTCATACAGAATCAAATGAAGAGTTTTCAATCTGGGCCATCTTTTGTCTTTGTTCATCAGGGCTGAAACTGATCAGTTTCCTCTTACTCATGCATATGAGATCATAAATGTACCACCGACACACACCACAGCGTGAAGAGGGCAACCAGTGCATCCTGAACCATGTTCTGCTTCCTGACAGTCTTCCTCAGTTCCCCACATCTTTTCCATTCTGTCCCTTTTGTCGGCTCCGCACACACTTTATAACCAAACACTGACTTTCAGCCTCAGAGCTTTATGCGATCACTGTAATAGCCTTTATTTGCATTTCCGTGGACGTTACGTACTGGCAGCCGCAGTGATTATGTCATGTAATGATAGGACATGCTTAGTTATGTGCTGGGCCTAAAGGACTCTTGGCAGTCATGTCCAAAACTTGGCCACACTTGCAGAACATATGGGGAGTGGAGAACAAGGTTAAACACTAAGCATATGTTTTCGTGTAGAGATGGTTTGTGTGCAGAGCTGCATTGAGAAGCATGTGAATTGCACAGTGGACGTACTACCTGAGCATTTAAGCTGAAATCCTCTCTGGACCACGGTAGACTTGGTGGAATGTCTAAAATAACTTTTGTAATTCGTCTACCTGTTAAAAGCAGTCCTTATGCAATGTTGCAAAACGATGGCAAGGGAGCTTAAACTCCCGACACAGTCTCCACCCTTCACCGCTGCCTGCTAACTTCTCCCAGATGTGTACGTCAGTGCACTGTGGGTAACACGAGTTAAAACCCGTAGGAGCCTGCATAGAGAGCTCTGCTGAGTGTGCACCCGTGAAGGAGGGGCTTCCTCCTTTAATCTCTCTCAGGGCTACATAGAGAAGCCAAAAGCCATCGCTCCATTCATCCAGGGAAATTTGAGTGCGACGGTTTAAAGCAAACACAGACGGACTCTCCCAAGGGGCTCTGTCTGAGAGCCATTACCCTCTGAATCTGCACCGCGGTGAACCCTCGAGTATCTGTGTCAGCTTTATATGTATATAATTTGATAAAATATGCAGTTCACGTTAGAGTTCCCTTTCTTTCTCCCGGTAGTTTGGCGACATTATGGAAATCGACATTCTGTTTGTCAGGGTGCTACATAGTCTTCTCATCGCCTCACAGGCAAGGTATTGTCATGTAGAATTGCATTTGCACTATCTGTCACTCAATGCTAATGCACATCACTTTATTCACTCGTGGCATCGGTGGATGACTCCCACCAAGAACATTCTCCACCAGCACGACAGTGACAGTGAGCACAGATAATAAAACCCAGACAGGAATTTGGGCAGGGTGTTTTGGAAACAGAAAAGTGAATCGCATTGGCAGTTTCTCCAGAACACACAGTAGGAAGCGCAGGAGAAAATGGGAAAATAAACGGTGTTGGTAGGCATAATGATTGGTCGTAAAACTCTTTTGAGTCCTGCTTTTATGAGCGTTTGTAAAAATCCAACACAACTTGAAAAGGGACCCTTTCAGTGTGGAAGTTAACGAGAGGTGGGACGACATGAACAAAGGCCTGAGACCTCGCCCGCTTCTCTTTCCCACACCCACCCGTGGGTGACTGAGGGGGACCGTACCGTTACGATCAACTGATGAATTATGCTTCAAACATGTTGCGGGTCATCTCGGTTAAGTTGTGAAACAACTTCTGCATTCCTAGTTGAGGCACTGTGTGGGGGAATGTAGGGTTTATTCCTACCAGGCTCATCTACCACATCTCCATTGACCCCTGACACTGGGGCTGAGCCCCTTCCCATGGAGTCTAGTCAGGTGACTGCAGTGCTGTCTAATTGTAATGCATTGTAATGCATGGGGATTCTAGCCATTGATATAAGGCCAACAAGCCGTCAGGATATTTCCATCAAACTTTAAGTTTGTAAGCTTAGCTCTTTTGGGAGTTGGACCACAAGACAAATTATGGTTTGAAAATCAATGTTTTTCGAAAAGAAAAAGGAAAAATGCAGTTTTGCCCTCGAGTTAGTATTGTAGACATGTCCATAACCCAAATATCCACCATTTGGTGCCTTAACCTTTAAAGAACAAATTTGTGGATTGTGGTTTGCAACATTTGTTTGTACGAACGTATGTATGAAAAAATGGTTTGGGCATCAGCTATTGACTAAACATGAAAACTGCAAATTAATAAAAATCTTCTTGGGCAATATTGTTGCCTTTCTTTAACCTGTAGACTTTGTTTTCTGTCTGGTAGGCACTGGGCCATTCACTTTTCCCCTGGAAACAGCCAGCTGCCCTTTGATCACTGAGCTGAATTTGTTTTCCTATCATGCATCAGTGCAGTGAGGATTACTCTGTCAGGAGTAGTTTAGGCTTGGTGACTTAGTGGCTTGCCCTTTCTCTCAGTCCCACTGGAGGTTAAAGAATCCGCATTGGGCCTATGCCGATACCAGCCCAGACTGGTCACCGAGAGACAGAATGGAAACTCCAGTGGAGTCTAGTTTCTGCCAGGCAAAAAAAAAAAACATATTCATTGCCCTAACTCCAAGATTTTAAGTTCAACTTGGTATTTGCTTACTTACAAAGTACGCCATTCACCAGTCCCTAACTTCCGACATGACCCATTTATAGTTCTTCTCAAAAGAAGACAGTCGAGGGTGGACATTCGGAGAGAACAGTACCCTCCTAATGAAGGCCAGAAGCAGAAACACTTCAATGTGTTTCCTATCAAGAGACTTGCAGTTGTGGCTGAAATTCCAGGACATAATAAAAGCCTGTCTGCACTCAATCAAAATAATCAGGCCGCCAAAGAGCCAAACTAAGAACAACTGTGTCTGGATGCTTTGATGAAAATTCGGAAGCTTTGTAAAAGCATTTTTAAAAAATAATTTGGGACTAATTGAACAGAAGGTGGGCATTTACTTGCCCGTATTTCCTTGAGAACTCATGCTGGGAAGTCGGATAAACTTGCACTGGAAACTATACCTTTTATCCTCAACGAACAGTCCAGGTGTGGCTGCTGTCTGACTGCACAGAGGGGGCTGTTTTTGAAGTTAGGTTAGTGTTCAAAGAGAAGACTTATTAAAACACTCTGTGCTATTCAAATTACATTCTATCATTAGCCTCACTAGTAACCTTACCAAGGTAAGCAGGTCCCTGTCCTTGTAGGGCATTTCACTTCTGTTTTGAGATGTGTTGTATGTGTAAGAAGGCAGTGCTATTGCCGGTTCTGAGTTGGTTCGACTGTCGAGCCTTCTAAGAACTGGTTTGGCTTTCCTCAGGCTAGAGAGCCACCAGAGAGCCAGGTCTTATGTCACTGAATGAGTCTCATCTTTGGCAGCAACACCGAACACACCAGGCTTGAACGAGATGCATCGGCCACACGCCAAACCAGTCCTCGCAGCACCGATGCATCCCGAACAAGTCTAATATCAACAATGGTGGACTTAGCGTTGCTATTGATGTTCATGGCTTTGCGAACCTATATTGGCATCCAAACAGGAAAAATGCAATTTGTGTTTAGCTCCCATTTAAAAAATGGCGGTCAAAAGTTTCTGTTCATCTTGTTGGTCAAGGTAAATCCACCCCTCATGCAAGCAGTTCTTACTTTTAGACCAGTTTTGGCGCTACTTATGAACCACTTTTTCATGGTTCCAAGCTGGTGATGGAAGACAAAGAACTGATTTGAAACCAGGCTCTGACTCTAAACTGCCTTGGTGGGAAATGGGTATCTATCCATGTTCTCCAGTAGCATGGAGTTCTTACACTTAGACTTATCAGCGTACATCAGAACATGCAGATACCTTCATCTCTGCTTAATACGCTTTTGTAATAATGGCCTCAAAGGTGGCCTTATGTTTTAAGTTAACTTGCCAGAAAAAGCATGTTACATCATAATCCATGGAGCATCTGAGGGGTATAAACCGTGCAGAAGGCCTGATTAGATTTGCATGCTTGTCCTCATCAACTTCACATGAAGCTTTACTTTTCAACAATACTAAGGCTAAAGTTTAACAGACTGATTCCATCTCTTGCTTTATAATGTTTTTGAACTTGTGGCTTAAGCTTTAAAAGCTAAAGTATTAACGGTTGTCATTTCTTGTTTATTCTTGCAGAAGAGGTCGACTACAGCAACTTTGGCACCAGCACTCTGACCCGGAAAAAGAAGGCCGCGGTCACTCTTCGCAATGACCTGAATCGCAAACGGCCCCACATCCGCATTGGCATGCCTCAGGACTTCCGTCCCGTGTCGTCCATTATTGACGTGGACATCCTTCCTGAATCTCACCGGAGAGTACGGCTCTACCGACACGGCTCGGACAAGCCCTTGGGATTCTACATCCGTGATGGAACCAGTGTCCGTGTTACGCCCCACGGCTTAGAAAAGGTCCCAGGTATCTTCATTTCCCGTCTGGTACCTGGAGGCCTGGCTGAAAGCACGGGCTTACTGGCCGTCAATGACGAAGTCTTGGAGGTCAATGGCATCGAGGTGACAGGAAAAACGTTGGACCAGGTGACTGACATGATGATCGCAAACAGCCACAACCTTATCGTGACCGTGAAGCCGGTGAACCAGCGCAACAACGTGGTCCGCAGCAGTCGTATCTCGGGCAGCTCGGGTCAATCATCCGACAGCAGCGGTTCGGTGGGATACCCCGCCATCACCGCTCCCACCGGTGCCACCGCCATCTCTCATGGCTACAGTCCAGAGGATCTGGAGAGTGACGAGGAGTCAGACATCGTAATTGAGAGCAACATGAAGCGGCCGTCACGACGCTCCAATGCCTCGGTGGCTTCAACTGCATCCCGAACCCAGACGCAAACGACCACCGTGACCCCACCGAGTCCCCCTACGCGTCCCCAAACGAGGCCGCCGTCCACCGTGTCCACAGCCTCCTTCCACTCCCAACCGAGCTTTAACGGCACAGTGCACAGTAGTTTGAGTTACAAGTTGCACAAGGACCTTACCCTCCAACACCACCCCTACCACAGCAGCAACCCCGCTATGCGGGAGAGCAACGGCAGCCTACACAAAATCCTCAGCAGCCTGAGGACAGACCCTCGTCACAGCCTGGCTTTGCCCAGAGGAGGGGTGGAGGAGGATGGCACAGTCATCACTTTATAATACATACAGTCACATTTAAAATCCAGCCCTCCCAGAGACTCTGCTTTTCAGCCTGGGACATCAGACTCGACTTCGAACCTCACCAAACTTTAAGGGTTTTGTAAAATGAATAATTTAACAGAAACATTATCTGGAATTTTACTCTTTTAAATGTTTGCTTTCCCTGTGTTGTAATGTCAAAAATGTTTCAGATTAAGTGGTATGTGTCTCTTTTTCTAAGCAGAGCCACTTTTTTATCTTGTCTATCAGTGTTTTTTCAGTTCCTGTTCGAGGTTAATTTTAATCATGTTTCCTAAATATCTTTTGGGACCAGAAATTGGGTTTAGACCTGTGCGTACTATTGTCTTCTGTTTACGTTTTGTATCTAAAAACAAACATTTGCCCCAGTGTTACAGAAAAGCAAGATTATGCGATATTTGGTTTTCAAATATACAAATTTCACTTGTGTCAGCATTCAAAAAGGCTTTTTGGAAATTGTGGAAAAATTTGTCAACTCATCTCAGTTAAAATATCTTAAAATATCACTTGTTGTAAGACATTTACAATCACGTTGGTCTTGCGGGGTTTCATTTGACTTGGTTTCTGGTTAATTCGACTGCAGTGAAATGTATTGGGTCATCACATGTAGGTATTTCACACTTGTATGTCTTCTTGAAGACCTTTTGACTTCGGGAGTCCAAGTAAAAGCAAGTCTGTTGGTTCTCTCTGTGTTTAGTCCGTACACATATTTTCCGTCACCTCACTGTTAATGAAGCCTCACCTCTGACCTCCTCTCAAATCCCCACAACAGAACAGACTGCTATTCCTTAGTTAATGGCTTTATTGTCATTGAATCACCCTCAAGTTGTTCCAAACCTGTATGAGTTTCTTTTTTTCTGTTGAACATGAAATAAGATATTCTGAAGAATGTTGGTAACCATTTGACAAAGCCACTGACTTCCAAAGAAGTTTGATTTTTCTTCCAAGTCAGTGATTACCGTCAATTATTTGATTACCAGAATTCCTCACAGTATCATCGGTTTTGTTCAACATAAGAAACTTATACAGGTTTAGAACAACTCGAGGGTGAGTACATGACAGAATTTTCATTTTTGGTCTCTTTAAGTCCAGTCAAGCTTGAGGTATTAAATGGAGTCTTATATCATACTGTTTTACATTGGGAACGCACAGTTTATACCCAGTAATTTTGTTTATAGAGCAAGAGTCTGTGGAATAATTTCTGTATATAATTTAAAACCACTGTGGACGTACCTTCTTTTTCTTTTAGGTTGACTGTGTCATTTCTGTCTTCTTGAACAAAGACTTACCTTTATATCCACCATCTTTGTGCCTTACTGCCCCTCCTACAGACATGGTTCACTCAAACAGACAAAGTATTTGGATCTGACCACTGGAAATATTTTCATTTTGGTAAAAGCAAAGACCTGGTATAACACGTGCATGTACGAGTTGAAATACATTTGTTGTGAGTCGCCATCTGCTGGTCACTGACTGAACTACGTCTCTTTTGCTGAAAATCCCATTTTTTTGTTTTACATTTAATACTTTTTCATTCGTATCACTGTTCATGTCTTGGTTCATCTATATGTGTATCCATTAACATTGAATAAATCTAATAGAAATTCAAAACAAGACGAGCTAAAAAGCAGATTTTTAAAGAGAAAGGGTACAACAGATTATGTCTTAAGACAGTAGTGTCAGGAGAGTTTCAGTATCATGATTTTGGTTTAACGCAATAAATTTCAGTATCGAAATGATCGTAATAGCACGATATATTCGTCAAGCAGTCAAACCACATTTAAAATAGTAGCTTAAATCCCTTTCAATTCAAAAACTACATGTGAATATTGTCTATATTGTTTTTACTGATGTCAGTCGTTTTTTAAATAATGCATAATAAAATTCTGAAATGGACAAAGCTCATTTTGTTGTATTTATTCATTCATTTGTTTATAACGATCAGATCTTTCATGAACCGTTTCAGATAGTTTTATATATTGGGCGGCAAACAATGTCAACTAATATAATAAAAATATACATTAATAAGTATAAAATTGTTCATTTATATTATATAATCATTTATATTATATAAAGACATGTTCGTTATATATTATCTATATCTATCTACTGTATCTTTCGGTTTGACCCTTAATATCACATGACCAACATGTGGTCGACCAGTTCTCTGATTGGCTGTTAAACCCGCGCATGCGCACATGATGCTCTGCGTTCACTTCCACATAAACAAGAGCAGTGTTAGTGGATAGCGAAATATGGAGCATCGCTTTGACAGGGCGGCAGCGGTGCTGTCACCGCTGGAGGAGTCCAGCGCGGAGGTGAGCAGAGACAGCGGCATCGTGTCCCAGAGCGCCAGCAGCTTGTCTATGGTGAGTGAGGCCCTGAGCAGCGGTACTGTGTCTCAGAGCCCGAGCTTTGGCGCTGCGGTGGCCCAGAGCCCGAGCTCAGCAGCGGGAGAAACCCAGGACCAGAGCGAACCGGAGCAGACCCAAGACGACGAGCTACTGAGACACACGGCAATCACTTACTCTTCTTATATCAGAGCCAACGCGGAAGAAGAGGTAAGGACGTTTTTTGGCACGAGTGTTTAATACATTAAATTGCCCAAACACCAATATGGGCCATTTCCCATAAAATTGTATGTGTGCAAATAGTATATTATGGAAAGGTACACATTTCTAGTAATTGTGCAGTTAATTCTCATACTGTATTTTCAGAAATGTTTGGAATATTTGTCCTCTCCCCCAAATTTGTCACTACCTAAACAAAGAAATAATAATTTAATTAGAAGGATTATATTGACATATTAAGATTTTGCTTGTATGTACATTGTAAATATATATTTTTGCTATTTTATTACATTTTTTTTTTAGAGGTAAATCAATGACAGTTATATTTTTAACAATATTTCAAGAGTAATTTATGAAATTTGTTGCGTCTTGAATCCAGTTTTATAATCAACAAAAAGTTGGTTATATTGATTTCAAAGTTACGGTTTTATTAGTTTGAATATACATTGAACCAAATTCACATAACATCTTAGTTGTTAATACCATGTTTCAGTAGTGACTGCACATTTTCCGTATTGACAGTAATGCTTAGGTAGCGACCACATCACGTGACAGAATTTTAACTTGCATACTAAAACACATTTTAAAATACAAAAAAAAAAAAATGCATAACTGTACAAAAATGTTTATTTCCCCCAAATATGAGGATTATGTGTTCTCTTTTTTCACTACTGAAACAATGATGACATGTTTCGATCGTGACTGTTTTTCTAGTGACAATTTTATGGAATAACACACAAAAAAATCAATGATGTCACTACTGTAACTTCACCAAATGTTTTGGTCATGGCTGTTTCGGTAGTGACAATTTTAGATACTTTTGAACCTAGCTCAGAGACGCTAATCAGCACATGGTTAGCTAGCACGGTTCTGAACAGTGGTACACATAAAAACTAAGTGTTATGGAATAACTCCCCAAAAAACTGGACTTAATTGCAGAAAAAAAGGTGTTTGGTAGTGACTTTTCTTAAAGTTACACACATTTTTCAGACACATATTCCCCATCATTTTGAG
>JAHKKF010379566.1:0-19918 GCA_019740295.1 Labeo calbasu | reverse complement strand
TATTTATTTACATTTACATTTATTCAATTAGCATACGCTTTTATCCAAAGTGACTTATAAATGAGGAATACAAGCGATTCATTTTAAGCGATTTCAATGATGTCTAAGGAAAAAGATCAGATGACAGAAGCAAAATGGTTTGTAAACAGTGTTTCATGTTGACTTTAACAGAAGGTGTTTGTTTCAGAGTGGATAGAAGGTGGTGGAGACCTATATCGTCCATTGTTTTTACCTTCCCTTCCGAGACCCACACAGCGTGGGTCTGCTGCTCTCGGATGGTCTCCTTCAAACTGCCGTACCAGGCATCATTAGCCGAGTTCAGATCGATAACAGCTAACAGACAAATGGGGGAGGGAGAGAGAGAGGAAATCAAAACATTTCGATTTGGGTCAGCTGTTCTCTAGGTTCAACTTGATCTATTTATCACTGTGTTTTCATCAGCTGCTTTAATCATTCAGAGATTTTCGAATTGGAATCTGTGTCAAAGTCAGTTTATATTGATATGTGCCAATCACAATATACAACAGCTTCTCTTTACTGCACTTTCCCTTATTTCATTTTTAAACTATTTCAATAAACAATCATTTTTGCATTTTTATATACATGGTTACCTAAAGCAATGACCTTTTATTTAAAAAAAAGTAAAGAATAATTAAAATGTAAAGTAATTATTAAGACTTCAGTGTTCCAAAAAGAATTTAATACAGGTTTGGAACAATATAAGGCTAAGAAAACAATGACTGCTTTTTTTAAATAAGGTGTCTGGACCCCCAGGACTGACCGGTAAACAGGTGTGAGCAGGTTTTCCTGAGCTTCAGAGCCTGGTCGTAGAGTTTGCGGGCACTGCGGTTAGAGCTGGGGATGATCCTCTGTCTCATCGCCTTCACCCCATGTTTGCTGTCTGGGCTGAAGAAGATGACTATGGGGTACCACTGTGTGTAATTCAGGGTGTCCACAGCTTTAGGGGTGACGTCCAGCAGAGCGTGCTTGTCCTGCATCAGTGACAGAATTGGTTATTGTTAAATGTAGGTAAAATTAAAAATACATTCATGCGATTTATGCAGTAAATTTTGATTATTAATTTGTGTGTGCATACACAATTACCTGTTCAATTATCTGTCGAATAGTGTTGAGACGAACCACCCCGGAGGATTTTTCCGATCCTGCGTCTTTGGGTTCAGTTTCTGATGTGCCATTGAACAAAAACAATGAGAATCAAACTACAAATAAGAATACTTACTAATATATATATATATATATATATATAATTTTTGGTTTTTAGATATAATATTAGCTATATTTTATATCAATTATAGAAGTACTGCATAACAAGGATTGACCCCTAAAAAAACCTCCATCTAATTATATAAGTAAATATATAAATTACATTTTTTTTTAAATACCTTTAATATTAAAGCAATAATATGTCTACTCCATCTAATGATATAAATAAGTAAATATTTAAATGAAATTTAATAAAATACCTTTCATATAAAAGCAATATGTATTATTAGCACTAGTATTATTATTTTTAATTTTTGTTTTTATATATAATATTAGCTATATTTTATATTATTAATTATAGAAGTGCTGTATAACAAGGACTGACCCCCCAAAACTATATAAATTAAGTAAATATATAAATTGAATTTTATAAAATACCTTTAATATAAAAGCAATAATGTATTATTATTATTGTCATTATTATTATTATATTTTTTTTAATGTTTGTTTTTATATATAATATTAGCTATATTTTATATTATTAATTATAGAAGTGCTGTATAACAAGGATTGACCCTCCAAAACTATATAAATTAAGTAAATATATAAATTGAATTTTATAAAATACCTTTAATATAAAAGCAATAATATGTATTGTTATTATTATTAATATTTTTAATTTTTGTTTTTATATATAATATTAGCTAGATTTTATGATTAATTTTAGAAGTACTGCATAACAAGGATTGACCCCCCAAAACTATATATAGTTTTTAACTATATATAAATTATAAGTAAATACATAAATTGACTTTTATACAATACCTTTAATATAAAAGCAATAATATGTATTATTATTATTATTATTATTATTATTATTTTATATATGTTTACATTTTTTGTTCTTTTATATATAATATTAGCTATATTTGACATTATTAATTATAGAAGTACTGCATAACAAGGACTGACCCCAAAAAACTCCTCCATTTAATTATATAAATAAGCAAATATATAAATTGAATTTGATAAAATAACTTTAATATAAAAGAAATAATATGTATTGTTATTTTTATTATTATAATTATTATTTATAATATTAGCTATATTTTATATTATTAATTATAGAAGTTCTGCATAACAAGGATTGACCCCAAAAAACAAAAAAGTATTATTGGTATTTTTTGTTAAAATATATTACAGAAATATATCACTATAATTATTATTTATTATTATTTTATTATTTATAATATTAGCTATATTTTATATTATTAATTATAGAAGTTCTACATAACAAGGATTTACCCCAAAAAACAATTTTTTATATAGCAAAAATGTTAACTTGGCTGTTTTAAAAAGTCTCATTCACATGACTTAAATTTTGAAATACGCAAACTTTATTATACTGTTATATTATTTATACAATTATTTATTATGTATTTCATTATATAAAATTCCATTTTTAAAATATTTATAAACTGAATAATTTATCATATCATGTTGCTAATATTAATTATGGAGTCTAAAACCATTTTGCATGCTTAAAATCCTTCAGACATTATTGATGGTATGGTAGACACAGCAGCATGAACTCACTGGCAATTACAAACTCGTCTGGAAGCTCCGCGGCCAGTTTTTCACTAGCAGCATCAGCGATTGGTCCAAACAGCACAACCGGCCTTCGGAATCCCGCTATGGGAGGAAGACAAGACTTACAATCAGGATTTCACAGTGGAGGTAATCCATTTTTTAGCCTGACTAAATTACAAAATGGTTTATATTAATGGTAATAAACACTCCTTTAGCAGTGTAAAAAGAGTTTAAAGAGGATTAAAGAAGAGTCAGAAGAGTCTTGATGATTCAAAAACCAGCCTTTTTCAAATTCTTGACTGTGGCTTTTGTCACATAAATCATGATGATTTTATTGGGTAATTTTTCTTGAACAGTGTGTAGGGAGCAATCTCTCAGTGATGAGCCCATTTTTCAAACGTATTAAAAATTTCTCAGCTGTCTGTGTGGTTATGCAGAGACTTTCATTTGTGGTATTAGGCCAGTCCACTCAGATGTGACTCCTGTTGTGTGCAAGCAGCCGTCGTCTTATTGAGACTGTTTATTGTTTATATGACGCAGGTACCATAATAAGTGAATTACAATGTTTGCCATCCATTGCATCAGATGTTCGTGATGCATTACCTTACAGTTTCTTTACCTGGCTGTTTTCTGATTAATAGGGTCCCTACGCAGAGTTCACTGCCCCCTACACATTTGTTATTTAAATAATTCTAAAAATTATTATACATACACTGCCGTTCAAAAGTTTTGGATCAGTAAGACTGTTAATGTTTTATAAAGAATCCTCTTATGCTCATCAAGGCTGCATTCACTTGATTAAAACTACAGAAATACTGTGAGAATATTGTAAAATATTGTTGCAGATTAAATTTATGTTTTAATATATTTTAAAATATAATTTATTTCTTTGATGCAAAGCTGAATTTTCATCAGCTATTACTCGAATCCTCAGTGTCACATAATCCTTCAGAAATTATTACTTTTATTATCAATATTGGGAACAGCTGCTTAATATATATTTTTTTGGAACCTGTTATTCTTTTCTAAGGATTTTTTGATGAACAAAAAGTTTAAAAGAACCGCATTTATTCAAAACAGAAATCTTTTCTAAGTCTTTGCTGTCCCTTTTTATCAATTTAACACATCCTTGCTGAATAAAAGGATTCATTTCTTTCAAAGAAAAAAAAAAAAAAAAACAGTAAAATTTAACTGACCACAAAGTTTTAAATGGTAGTTTATATTGTTACAAAAGAAATTCTATTTTACAAAATAAATAAATAAATAATAATTATAGTAAATTAAAAATTAACTGACCACAAACTTTTAAATGATAGTTTATATTGTTATAATTTCAATTAAAAAATAATAATTAAAACAAATAAATAAATAAATAATAATAATAAATAAATAAATAAATAAATAATACATATAATTTTATTTATTTTTTTATGCATGGTTTTTTTCTTTCTTTTTTTGTAAACCGCGGTACATTTTCATTCAAAAATTTACGGTAAGATTTACCAAAAAAATTAATGACTTTACTTAGCAAGGATGCTTAAATTAAATGGATCATAGGTGACAGTAAAGACATTTATAATATTACACACAAGTTGTTTTTTTTTTTTTTTTATTTCATATAAATGTTATTCTATAGAATTTTCTAATTATGAGAAAATCCTGAAAAAAGCAACATCATTTCCACAAAACTACTGAACAGCAAAAATTGTTGTCATTGATAATAATTAAAACCATTATTAATAACTGTCCCAATAATAATTAATCTGCAAATCAGCATTTTATAATGATTTCTCAAGAATCATGTGACATTACTGACTGCAGTAATGCCTGCTGAAAATTCAGTTGCGCCATGATTATAAAATATACATCATAAAACATCTTGAAATACAAAATAGTTATTTTAAACAGTTATAATCTAACACAGTATTAATTTTTTACTGTATTTCTAATTAAAAAAAAAAACTAATTTGTTAGCATAAAACACTGCTTTTAAAAACATCAAAACAAATCTTAATTATTCCCAACTTTGGATCTGATATTACATACAAAAATACATAATATTTGTGTTTTTAAATGAACAAATGTGTAATTTGTTAAACTCAACCCCCCTAAATAGTGTTTACTATTGGTTAAAGGAGAACTCCACTTCCAGAACAACAATTTACAAGTAATTTACTCATCCCCTTGTCATCCAAGATGTTCATGTCTTTCTGTTCTCAGTTGTAAAGAAATTATGTTTTTTGAGGAAAACATTTCTTCATATAATGGACTTCATTGGTGCCAAGATTTTGAACTTCCAAAATGCAGTTTAACTGCGACTTCAAAGGACTCTTAAGCAATCCCAGCCGAGGAAGAAGGGTCTTATTTAGCGCAGCGTCATTTTGTTCTGAAAATAAAAATTTGTATACTTTTTAGGCACAAAAGCTCGTGTAGCACAGGCTCTGGGATGTGTGTCCACGATGCTACGAATTAGTGATGGGTCGTTCTTGAACGATTCTTTCATTTTGAACGAATCTTTAATGTGACTCGGGAAGAACGAGTAGTCTCGGGGAGTGATTCGTTCAGTCGCGCATGCGCAACATCCTATTAGGTTCTGTACTTGAATTAGTTCACCTGTTTCGAGTCTTCAGGTTTTTCGACGTGTTCGTTCATCTTATTGGGCTGTCACGTGATGAACGATTTAAACCCGAAAACTTGTCAGATAAGAGGTGAGGTGAGCTAATTATAGACT
Organism: Labeo calbasu; assembly: GCA_019740295.1. Classification (NCBI taxonomy): domain Eukaryota; kingdom Metazoa; phylum Chordata; class Actinopteri; order Cypriniformes; family Cyprinidae; genus Labeo; species Labeo calbasu. Next base: position 14,373 of record JAHKKF010379566.1, on the reverse strand, counting down.
AAAGACCCAGGTAAACAATGAATTCATCTTTTCTGTTTCTTATAGCATTATAGTTTTGTCATGTTTGTAGTGTGATCAACGTTTGTGTAAGCAGTAGATGTGTTAAGGAAATAACACGTAACATTTTAATTATATTTTGCTAAAATTAACGAAATGACTCAAAAGAAGATTCGTTCATTTTGCTGAACGAGACTCAAAGGTCCGAGTCGGTGAAATGATCTAAACTTCCCATCACTACTACGAATCACGTGTAAGTTCATCGTCTGTGTACGGAGTATGAAAAAACTCTTATTTTCTCCTACAACTTAAGAGGAGGACATCGTTGTACCTTTTTGTTTGTAAACAGCGTTTGACTTACTTGCACTTTCTTAGTCTTTGAGCGTTTGCTTTGTAAACACTGGGTCTGTAGTTCCGCGTGACCTTTCGACATGATTCAATAGTAGATAGCATCGTGGACGTGCATCCCAGAGCCTACACAAGCTTTTATGCTTAAAAAAATATACAAATTTTTATTTTTTGAAAAAAATGACCGATCATTTTGCTAGATAAGACCCTTCTTCCTCGGCTGGGATCGTTTTGAGTCCTTTGAAGCTGCATTTAAACTACATTTCTGGGGGCACCAATGAAGTCCATTATATAGAGAAAAAATTCTGAAATTTTTTCCTCAAAAACATAATTTCTTTACGACTGAAGACAGAAAGACATAAACATCTTGGATGACAAGGGGGTGAGTAAATTATTTGTGAATTGTTGTTCTGGAAGTGGACTTCTCCTTTAATTTAAAAGTTTCTTTTTGGGCGTCTTAACTGTTATATAACCCATAATCACTCACTGAATTGTCGAATAACCTTTAAAGTACACTTTGTAGTGCACTACTGGGTGATTGTAACATTCTCTCTCTCTTTTTGTGAAACTTTCTATTTTGGTTTGTAGCACCCACCTTCTCTCAGCACAACTCTCTCATAGGCAGGGAAGCGGGTGGAGACGGCCGCAGAACTTTCCTCTCTGCTCTTCCGCACATCTTTCTTCTTGGCCGCCCTCTGACCACGTAGCCTCCAGAAGTCGGCCCTGTCATTTCCTGAGCCCTTATGTGTGTTCTGGACGTTTGCCATCTGGTCCGCTCTGATCAACACAGGAGCAGGGGTTATTCACAGAAAGCAACAGATCATTATAGAGCAGTTTTACATAGAAGCATCCACTTTTAATTTCAGGCAAAGATTGTCCGCCCTTCTCCGTTCTCACCTGCTCTTGTTGGGAATGATGCCCTTCTCCAGCAGCTGGTTGTCTTTGCCCAAACGGATGGCCAGCCAGTTTCCCAGCTTGCCGTCGTATAAGGTGTCCACCACCTTGAAGATCTCTCCCCGGGAGAAGGCGTGACAGTGAGGCAGCTCCTTCTCGTACTCGAAATGAGTCCGGATGAAAAAAGAGTCCCCTCGACCGGATACCAAGATGTCTTCATAAACTAGGACACAAAACAGAAACATAAGCTCCCAAACATGTCTCACACTTAGCTGGTAGAGCATGATGCAAGCAATGTGAATGTTTTGTTGTCAGCTGAAAACGCATTTCAATTTTGTGTCCAGTATACATCAGAAGGATGAGATTGATGCTATGTGAAACAAGACTAAAATTAATAGCGCTATAATTTAAAATAAATAAATAATTATTGCTTTAAATAATTCATTAAAAAAAAAAACTGACAAAATTAACAAAAAAGAAAAATATACAATAACAGAAAAAAAAAATACGTAAACAAATATTAAAATATATATATATATATATATATATAGATGTTCTGTAAAAAATGTAAATAAACAAATAAAATAAAATAACCACAATAATAGATAAACATAATAAATAAATATACAAAGAAATAATACAAAGAATAATAAATAAATAAATAAATAAATATGATAAAAATCTAAAGGTTCTGTAAAAATGAAAAACACATAAAATAAATAAAAATATACAATAACAGAAAAATAAATAACAGACAAATTAATAAGTGTAGAAATAAAATGCATTATTACAATAAAAATCTAAAGATGATGTAAATAAAACATTGTAAATCAAATACAAATCAGCAGATAAAATAAAATAAGTAAACAAATATGAATAAAAAATATTAATTATAACAAAACTCAAAAGGTTCTGTAAAAAAATAAAATAAGCACAATAATAGTTAAACTTAATAAATAAATATACAAAGAAATAAAATACATAATTACCAAAAAAAATATTGCGCTAAATATAAAATAATAAAAATAAATAAATCAATAAATAATAAAAATCAAAAGGTTCTATAAAAATAAGAATAAAAAATACATAAATAAAATAAAAATAAACAATAAAAGTTAAACACAATAATAAAATATACCAATAAATATACAATTTCATTACAAATCTTGAGGGGTAAATATAAAACAATAATAAAAAAAACAAAAACAAATAAACATATAATAAAAATCAAAGGTTCTGTAAATTAAAAAATAAATATGCAGACAAAAATTTGAAAATATAAATGAACATTAATTATAATAAAACTAAACAGGTTCTGTAAAAATAAAATAAATACATAAATAAAATTAAATTAAATAAACAATAATGGTTAAACATAATAAATAAATATATAAAGAAATAAAATACATAATTACAATACAAATCTTGCAATACATATAAAATAATAAAACATAACAAATAAATAAATATATAATAATAAAAATCAAAAGGTTCTGTAAAAATAAAAAATACATAAAGTAAAGATAAACACAATAAATAAATATACCAATAAATAAAATGTATAATTATAAAAAAATCTTGCGGTAAATATAAATTAATACAAAAATAACAAATAAATACACAATAATAAAAATCTGAAGATTCTGTAAAAAAAAAAAAAAAATGCATAAAATAAAAACAAACACAATAACAATTAAACACAATAAATAAATATACCAATAAATAAAATATATAATTACAAATCTTGCAGTAAATATAAATTAATTAAAAATAAATAAATAAAATAAATAATAAATAATAGAAATCAAAAGGTTCTGTAAAAAATAAAAAATACATAAATATATAAAAATCAAATATAAATAAATACATAAACATAATAAATACTTTTTTATAAATATTTATTAATTTAATAATAATTTATTAATTACGTGATCAATCTCCCCATAATTTCTCATAATATGATGTAAGATTTCCATGGCTGACGTAATTTTATAATTTGCGAAAAGCTGAAACTGTCAATTAAAAGACAACTTTAGTTTAATTTGACTCGGGATTCACATTGTCAAGGATAAAAGTTTCAGCGGTCAGATTTTCTGCAGTGGTGCCGTCACCCTCTTGATTAAAGCTCTGACACCACATCTGTCTCGGCTCAGACCAAATGAGCTTCAACCCCTGACAGCGCCAGACCTCGCTTTCCCACGAGACACCCACACCGAGAGGAGATGGAGTAAGAGAAATAGAGACGGAGACAGGGAGAGAGAGCGAGAGAAGGATGGCATGACAGCAGAAAAAGAGGGATAGAGCAGAGAAAGCCGTATCAGCGCGGACAGCAGAGGTCAGCTCTGACGTCCCGCCATCTAGAGATGGGGTTAGGAACTTGTTTTTGGTTGGACTCCAGATCCAAATCCAATAGACTTTGACAGAAGTTTCTTTATCAGGACTGAACCAGTAAACATCAGCATGGGGTTTTCATGTGAGACATTTAGTTCCCTCACGAAACAGGCAAGAGGAAGCACAGCTCACAAACATGAAAATCTGGATTTTGGCATGTTTGTGGATGTGTACGCATGACCACACTTGACACGGCAGTCCCTGGAAGAGCCAAAACTGGTTACAACTGGTTTTGTAGTGATGAGCAAGAAGCCGAGGCCTCTCGACAGGCTCTGTGTGTATAGGGGGAGGGGAAGAGCCCCATACACACAGAGAGACAGCGCTTCCGGGCCCATTCACACATACAGTGACGTAATATTTGTTGCAAGCTCTACTGCTGGATGCTAAAATGTAAGGGTTTTTAAAGTTTTTGGTGCAAAGGACCCCCAAATATAACGATCCTCTTGCAAAGGACCCCCTTCTTAAAAAAATAATGGTAACTATATATTTTAAGACTCATTCATACTATGTGAGAAAACATCCTTCTTCTTCTTCTTTTTATTATTATGTGATATAAGACGACACTATTAAGAATGACAAACTGCCACTGTTACACTGTACTAAAGCCAAATATTATTATTTATGTAACTTGTTATATAAATAATATTTTTTGGCTTTAGAACAGTATAGTCATTTTGGGGAAAAAATATTAATAAATTAATCTGATGATAATGAGGATTATTAAAAAAACTGGAACAAAAATAAATAGATATAAATAGAATTAAAATAGAAAAAAATAGAATTATTAGATGAATATAATTATTTATTATTATTATTATTATTATTATTATTATTAAAAAGGTACTGAAAAATAAATAAATAGGCTTTGTAAATAAATAAAAAGGTTTTGTAAAAACTAATAATAAAATAATATGTAATAATGATAAAATGTGTAAAGAAATACATTTACAATTTCATATATATATATTTTTTTTGTTTTAGAACAGTATAGTAACTTTGGAAAAAATATATTATTATTAATATTAATTAATTTGATGATGATGATGATGATGATCAGACGAATAATTAATTAAAACTTTGTAATCATAATCAAATCAAAAGGCGTGGTAAATAGCACACATACTTAAAAAAATAAAATCGATAAAAATTAAAATAATATGCAACTAATTTAAAAAAAAAAAAAAATAAAATAAAATCAAACGATGTTGTAAATAAAAAGATGAAACATAACAACAAACAAATATATAAATAAATGTACAAAGGCACAGAATTATACAAGTGTGCCAAGTGAAGACTGTGGACAGGAAGAGATGTTTCAGTGTTTTTGTGTTCCCTGAGGTGAAGTGAGGGGCAGTTTTGTGTGTTTAATGTGTGTTATGTGAGCGAGGCTTATGTTCTCTTGCTCTCACCCTCAGTTTTATTCTGTGCCAAAATGGTCACGACCTCACCCCGCGGGATCTCCAGCAGGAACAGCACGGCCTCCTCTCGCACAATGCCCCGAAAGTCAACGTTATTCACCTTTAGGGAGACACGGATAGCACGCACATACAGTTGAAAAGGAAATGTGGCAAATGCAAATCAAATTCAAAGCATGTTCTCACTTCCTAAAGGGCTCAGAATATTGAAAACTGTACTAGTATGTTGACGTAATGTTAACTTAAGGCTCCCTCCCTCCCCAGTCCACCCAGGCTATTTTTGTAAACAATGATGACTACATAATAAGCATAACAAGGTTAGATAATCACAAGAGTGGTCATTTACACACAGATTTAAAGATGCAGTAACAAAAACAGCTTCTTTATAATAACATCAAAACAAGATGACACAAAATGATTAGATTACTACACCGTTTCAGCTAATGTCAACAAAACTGTTGTTTTTGTACCTTCATGATCTGATCCCCGACACGGAGACCCTCTTCTTCGGCCGGACTGCCCTCTTGAACTCCAGCTATGAATATTCCCACATCATTTCCTCCAGCCAACCTTAGGCCAACACTCTCTCCTTTCTGAAAGCTCACCATCACTGTGTTGGGCCTTCAAACGAGAACAAAAGTTGGGGATTTGGTAAAATCTTAATTTTAAAACTGTGAGACAGTTTTCCTGGGACATCACCTCAAAAAGCCTTTAAAAATGTCTGAGGAAAACACATCAATCCTTAAAATGACATTATGCAAAATTATGTGAATACACCTTTCAAAATAAATAAATAAATAAAATAAAATAAAAAAGGACCATAACATTTTAAAATATAATACTGCATAATGTGTGCTTATAAATATAGAATAAATCTGACATTAAATATGATATTAAATATTGGATTTAAACCAATTAAAGCCATAAATCTGATTAGTGAATTTATAGGAATTATAGCAAAGTGATAATGTTGCCATTGTGTTCCCATCAGACTCAAAAATTAGAATCATTTTTATTAGCTCAGCTTGAAATGGTATTTTGAATTAGATTTTATTTTCATATTTTCAAGTGGGCAAATGATTTTCAGTTAAAGTTTTAGTAACTTTGTTGTGTTTTTGTACTTTAAAAAAACGACATGAGACATTCATTACACTTACATTTATATACAGGACAAAAACACACGACAGAGTTACTAAACCCTAAATACAATTAATTGTAATTATATATTAATTAATTATATATAGTTTTAGTTTAATATAATAAATTCTGAATGATGCAATGCTAATTATTAGCAATTAAAGCCATAAATCTGATTAGTGAATTTATAGGAAAGTCATAATGTTGCAAATGTGTTCCCATCAGACTCAAAAATTAATTATTAGCTTATTTAATTAGCTTAATTAATTATTAGCTTACTTTGAGATGGTATTTTGAATTAGATTTTATTTTCATATTTTCAAGTTGCCAAATAAACTTATTTTTATTTTATTATTTAATATTTTATTATAGCTATGTTTATTCTTCTCTAAAATGTACACATTTAAAAAAACAAATAGTAAAAAAAGGAAAAAAAAAACATACATCAGAATGAATAAAAAATTAAATGAAATTAATTAAAAAACTTATATATAAGTGGTTAAAATATATATGGTTTCAGTTTTACTTTACTATAATAATCCTGGATGATTATTATGCCATCATTAATTAACATTAATTAATCTTAGTTAATGTTAATTTCAGCATTTACTAACACATTATTAAAATCACAAGTTGTGTTTGTTAGCATTAGTTAATGCACTGTGAACTAACATGAACAAACAATGAACAACTATATTTTTATTAACATTAACAAAGACTAATAAACCGTGTAATAAATGTTTTGTTCATTGTTAGTTCATGTTAGTTAATACATTTACTAATGTTAACAAATGACACCTTATTGTAAATTTTACCAAAAAGGTTAATATCGGAAAATGTACTTTTCCAAAATGCAACAGTAACATACTTAAAAGAATGACTCCCATACAATCTATATTATATAGAAAAACATACTGAGCCTTTAAAAAATTTTTTAAAAAATAATTTGCTTTTTTCTGTGCCATTTCTATTTATCCTTTCCAAACACACTAAAAGCCAAATGCACTGTCATGGCTTGCGATTTTTCAGCAGGGTTTCCCCTGCTCTCCAGCTGAAAGCAGCTCTCTGGTCCTGCGCTCAAGCAAAAAACACACTGGCGCTCTGGTCTTAAAGCAAAGCGACTCTGTAAGCAAGAGCAGGGCACAAAAATAACCTCTCCCAGTGGATACGAGCAGCAGCAGCAGACTGTCTCTTCCTCATGAATATGGAGGAGTTGACGGAGAGGATGATTAAGAGAGAGAGAGAGAGAGAGAGGGATTGCAGAGGTATCCTGCCTGTCTGTGAGGCTGTGATGCAGATGACTCTCCACCTCTCTTCCTCTATCTCTATTTCATTTCCTGTGCTTTGTCTTCCTGTGTGCTCATCCAGCAGTGAGAGAGCTTAAACAGGTAGTTCACCTCCGAATTAAAATTCAGTCATTATTTACTTATGCTCACGCTGTTTTGTTTGGAACAGATCAATCACTGAAAGACGAGGGTGAGCAAATAATTAATTTGTTTTTTGTTTTTTAGGTGAACTATTAATATAAAAACAAAGTGTGTGTGAACAAACTCCAGCCCTGTCTTGTAACTCAGCCCTCAGTGGGTCCTCAGGTTTGGTTAGTGAATAAGATCTTAGTTCAGTGAATTGGATCATGTGTGAAGAGGGCTGATCCTGCGGGATATTCACAGCGTCCACTCACCCATAAATGGCCTCGTCTTCTGGGCTCGGTCTGAGCAGGATCTTGGGTGTCGTCTTTATTGCTGCTGCACATTAAATAAGAAAATGACCTAACATCAGTTTCATTCTGAAACAACTGAAAGCAGATACATTTTCTTTTAACTACACCAGCAAATAGAAAGTTAACGAAAAAAACATACTGATCAAATGTTTGGGGTCAGTACGATTTTTTTTTTTTTTTTTTTTTTTTACAGAAAGTAATAATTTTATTCAGCAAGGGTGCATTCAATTAATCAAAAGTGACTGTAAAGACATTTATGTGAAAAAAAATGATATTCTATATCAAATAAAGTTGCACTTTTTAACTTTCTATTCATCAAAGAATACCAATAAAAATAAATGTGTCACAGTTTCCACAAAAAAATATTTAGAAGCATAACTGTTTTCAACATTGATAATAGTAAGAAATGTTCTTTGGGCAGCAAATCAGCATATTAAAATGATTTCTGAAGGATCATGTGTGACAGAATAAATGATCACAGGAATATATTATATTTTAAAATATATTATATTAAAATAGAAAACAGATATTTTAAATCATAATATTTATTCATAATATTACCATTTTTTTTTAAATAACTGCTGCCGTGTGAAAACAAGAGACTTTCAGTAACATTACAAAATATACATTTTGATTAGTGAATTTATAGGAATTACAGTAAAGTCACAACGTTGTCACTGTGTCCCATCAGACTCAAAATATTATTTTTTATTAGCTCAGCTTGAGATGACATTTTTAATTAGATTATTTTCATATTTTCAAGTTGTCAAATAAACTTCAGTTTAAGATGTAGTGATTTTATTGTGTTTGTGCCCTTTTTTAATTTTTTTAAAAAATGTATCTATCTTTGATTTATTAGTTCTAGTTATTTTAGTACTTGAGTTAAACTAAATGAAAATATATTTAATGTATTTGTTATATTTATATAATTTCATATAAAAAATTTATATATTTATGTATACAACATATATTTATATGTACAATACATAATGCTAATTATAAGCAATAAAAATTGTGAGTGCGAGACTTTCAAAACAATATGAAATATATATATACACAGTTGAAGCCAAAAGTTTATATACAACTTGCAGAATCTGAAAAATGTTAATTATTTTACTAAAATAAGAGGGATTTTACTAAATGCATGTTATTTTTTTATTTAGTACTGATATGAATAAGATATTTCACATAAAAGACGTTTACATGTAATAGAAAATAATAGTTACATTTATAAAAAAAGACCCTGTTCTTAATACTGTGTTGTTACCTGAATGATACACAGCTTTTTTAAAATTTTTATTTGTTTAGTGATAGTTGTTCATGAGTCCCTTGTTTGTCCTGAACAGTTAAACTGCATGCTGTTCTTCAAAAAAATCTTTCAGGTCCTACAAATTCTTTGTCTTTTCAGCATTTTTGTGTATTTGAACCCTTTCCAAAAATGACTATATGATTTTGAGATCCATCTTTTCACACTGAGGGACTCACATGCAACTATTACTGAAGGTTCAAACACTCACTGATGCTTCAGAAGGAAACACAATGCACTAAGAGCCGGGGGGTGAAAACTTTTTGAATTTGAAGATCAGGCTAAATTTAACTTATTTTGTCTTCTGGGAAACATGTAAGTATCTTCTGTAGCTTTTAAAGGGCAGTACTAAATTTAAAAAACATGACATTTAAGCAAAATAAGAAAAATGTACATATCTTCATTGTTTAAAAGTTTTCACCCCCCTCTCTTAATGCATTGTGTTTCCTTTTGGAGCATCAGTGACCGTTTGTACCTTCTGTAATAGTTGCATATGAGTCCCTCAGTTGTTCTCGGTGTGAAAAGATGGATCTCAAAATCACAGTCATGTTGGAAATGGTTCATATACACAACAATGCTGAAAAACCAAAGAATTTGTGGGACCTGAAGGATTTTTCAGAAGAACTGCAACCAGTTTACAAGGGACATTTGGTGCTTGAAAAGTATTGCCAATCCCACATTTCATCTATAATCCAAAAGTTTAAGTCTTTATCTACTACCAGACTGCGAGGTGTATACAGAATCATGTCCTTACGTGGTGGTGGTGGTGGTGGTTCTTCTTCCTGTTGTTCTACTCTTTCCTCCTGGGCTGGAAGTGGCTCCTCTGGAGTTTTGTAAGGAGAGGATGTAACAGGGGTCTTTGCCAATCTGCTTTGAGGATCCTCCCTGAAAATACAACAACAGTCTAGATCTAACACAGTTTTTGAATGAAAATATACATGTTCCACTAAGATTTAAGAACCAGAAATTGCTTAGTTTAATGTTTTGTTATTGAATAAGATATTCATACATTCTGAAGAACATTTGTTTCCAAACACTGGACTACACTGACTTTCATTGCATGGACAAACGTTTTTTTTTCCCATTTTTCGGTGGACTATCCATTTACATGTCCAAAAACTTTTCTGGAGCCATCCATATCATGAGCTGATCTTCAAGCTATCCTCACCTGGCGTTCTCTCGTGCTACGTCATTGGAAGAGTGTGAGGAGAGGTCAGACTGGCGTGACCTTTGGTCATCTTGAGGTGAGTAGGAATGGTACGACTCCATCTCAGAAATATCTGAAAGAAACAAAAGCCTACAATGAGAAGCGACGGACTTTCCTTTAACGTCTAGGACAGGAAAAAGACGAGGCCCAGAAGAGACAGAATTAAATGGACCCACAACCACAGAGAACAGACCACCGTGTTACTGTCGACTTGGTGTTAATTTGCCAAGATCTGCCCCGTTATAACAATCATTTCTGCTTATATATACTGTGGTCCTGACCACAGCATATCCATGCCTTTCTGACCAAAGACACGGCCCAAATCGTGCTGATTTACAATGCCTACATGACTCAAATGCCCAGAATTTCATAAAGCTGTCGTGGAGAGACTAATAGCAGCGTTATACAGAGGCAGAAGGTGTGTCGGACAGGTGTGATTAATCTTTAGGAACAGAACACCCTGAGAGAGGCAGAGAAAAAGGACAGACAGGAAGTGACACCTATAAAAACAGCAAAAGCAGCTAGTGCTTGCATACATTTAAACTATACTGACAGTTAAAGGAATAGTTCACCACAAGAAAAAAAAAGAAAAAAAAAAAAAAGGAAATTTGGTCACCATTACTCACCCTCATGTCGTTCCAAACCTGTTTGACTTTTTCTTCTGCGTAACATAATTTGAAAAAGCCTCTACCGATTCATTTTTGAACCGTTAAACCAAGAACCGTCAGATTCACAACAGTAAAACAACTGAGGATGTGATCAGTACGATTTATGAATGAATCATGCAGTCTGATTTGTAGACTATTTTGACCAGTTCATTTTGAAAGAATCGTCTCGGAAGAATGACAGACTCAAGTTCAACTCAGTGAATCAATGATTCATTTGTAGCATTTCTTGAGTTAATAGCTCATATATATTTACTACTTTTAGTCTTAAGTCTTCACTGATTTATTTCTGAGCAGTTACATCAAGAATCATTGGATTCATTGAGTCAGTAAACAGCTGGGAACCTGATCACTCACGACTTACTCGTGAATCAGACATTCTCAAATTTAACTCAGTGAATCTGCGATTCAGTTGCAGCATCTCGAGTTAACAGCTCATATATAACTACTACTTTTAGATTTAAAAAAAAAAAAATCAGATTTATTTTTGAACAGTTAAATCAAAGTCAGTGATACAACTGAGAACCTAACCAGTCTAATTTGTGAACGAATCATGCAGTCTGATCCGTAAACTGTTTCAACCAGTTCATTTTGAATGAACTGACTCAAAAGAATGACTTACTCATGAATACAACATTCTCAAGTTCAACTTAGTGAATCAATGATTCAGTTGCAGCATTTCTTCAGTTAATACCTCATATATATTTACTACTTTTTAAATTTTGAAGAAGTCTTCACTGTTTTTTTTTTTTTTTATCAGCACTGGTTTATTTTTTTTTAATCAAGAATCATTAAATTCACTGAGTCAGTAAAACAGCCAGGAACCCCATTAGTCTGATTTGTGAACGAATCATGCAGTCTGATTCGTAAACTGTTTCAACCAGTTTACTTTGAATGAATCAGCTCAAAAGAATGACTTACTCAAGAATCGAACATTCTCAAGCTCCACTCAGTGAATCAGTGATTCAGTTACAGAATTTCTTGAGTTAACAGCTCATAAATATTTACTACTTTTTTAGATTTTGAAGAAGTCTTTACTGCTTTATTTCTGAGCTGTTAAATCAAGAATCATTCGATTCACTGAGTTAGTAAAACAGCTGAGAATCTGATCAGTCCAATTTGAGAATGAATCATACAATCTGATTCGTAACTGTTTCAACCAATTATTTTAGAATGAATCACCTCAAAAGAATGGCTTTGTCAAGAATCAGACATTCTCAAGTGCAAATAAGTGAATCAATGATTCAGTTACAGCATTTATTTAGTTAACAGCTCATACATATTTACTACTTTTAGATTTTGAATAAGTCCTCACTGATTTATTTTACAGCAGTTAAATCAAAAATCATTGGATTCACTGAGTCAGTGAAACAGCCAGGACCCGATTAGTCCGATTTGTGAACGAATCATGCAGTCCGATTCGTAACTGTTTCAACCAATTCATTTTGAATGAATTGCTTCAAAAGAATGACTTACTGAAGAATCAGACATTCTCAAGTTCAACATAGTGAATCATTGATTCAGTTGCAGCATTTCTTGAGTTAACAGCTCATATATATTTACTACTTTTATATTTTGAATAAGTCTTCACTGATTTATCTTACAGCAGTTAAATCAAGAATCATTTGATTCAATGAGTCAGTAAAACAGCCAGGAACCTCATCAGTTCGATTTGTGAACGAATCACACAGTCTGATTCGTAAACTGTTTTAACCAGTTCATTTTAAATGAAATTCAAATTAAAAGAATGAATCAGACGTTCCCAAGTTCAACTGATTCAATGATTCAGTTGCAGCATTTCTACAGTTAACAGCTCATATACATTTACCACTTTTTTATGCTTTTGTATCATTTTTAGACCATAATCACATAGTTGCCCTGGATAAACATTCTTCTAAACATTACAATTTTTGCTACACAAAAGAAACAAAGTATCACAGGTTTTCTAACAACACAAGGGTGAACTATTCCTTTAATTCCCCATTCTAGAGCTCTACTTTGTCCAGGATGGTTGAGAATTATTTGATTACAAGGAAAACCAACAAGAAGCAGAGCAAGGAAAATGAAGTATCGCCCTGAAAGAGAAAGCAAGAGAGAAGAAGTGACGGCCGAGGAGGATAGGAGAAAAAAAGTTACTGTGTGGTCTGCTGGTGATCTAAGTGCATGTCCAGTGCATTAACAGAACTCCTCCGCTCTTCTGAGCGCCACTGGTGGGCGGTACGCCACGACTGTCCTCCAAATCTACAACGCACTTCATCCATAAGAGCAAAAGGACACTGCCGTCCACCTGCTTCAGAGCTCGGAGGGGGGGGTAATGCTCAGAGCTAACAGAGACAAATATGCTCACAGCATTGTCTGGAGATAAAGATACAGTATAATGTACAAAACTGGTATTATTTTTGATTCAGGGTACAAATCTGTAAGTGATACATCTTTAATTGTTTAATTCAAACATCTAATTAAATGGAAAGTTTAAGGATTTTTTTTTAAAATTGAAAACCAGTTATTAAAGTTATATTAAATCAGTAAATATTTTTTTTATGCACTGTTGACTGCACTATTTATAATTTAAATTAAAAAGTGTAAAACAGAAGATAAGCAGTCTCTGACTTAAAACAGAAATCAGAAGAAGCATCCCAATACATGAATAATTTATTCGAATAAAGCTGAAATTTAATTTTAAATTTATAACTCTTTACTGGAAGGCTTTTCGTTTCGATTAGGCAATCAGTCAGATTATTTATGGATTATTAGGCTGCATGTAAACGTAGTGTCTGAGGAGTATCAGGGAGATGTAGGGAGCTGGTGTTTTCCAGGCTGTGGGGGAGAGAGGCGTGTTTCCATCTGTTAGGTGGGGATGAAATTACAGTCTGTCTCTTAAGAGGGGGAGGACAAACCACAGAGAAGAGACAGCTGTGTGTACATTCCCTACATACAACCCAAAACAGCACAGCAAGCACCTCTGCTTCAGCTACAACCACCATCACTGATTTAGTTCACAGCGCTACTGTGACAACACACACACACAACATAATCGAGAGAACGAAAAAGTGTGACACACACACACACACACACACACACACACACACACACACATGAAAAAGGCAAGAGACCAGGGCTGGGTGATTCTAATTTAAATAAAAATGATAATCTGATATCTACATATTTTGTATTTGCTTTAAATTCCACCCCAAAATAATATAATATAATATAATATAATATAATATAATATAATATAATATAATATAATATAATATAATATAATATAATATAATATAATATAATATAAAATA
>JAHKKF010379542.1:0-10719 GCA_019740295.1 Labeo calbasu | reverse complement strand
TTTGTTTGTTTTACCCAAATGCTGGGTGCAGCCTTTTGGTTCATTGTATTGGGTTATTTTTTATATTTTTACCCAGGCGCTGGGTAGTTTTTCTGTAACTAAGATGCTAGGTCATTTTTAATGTTTTTTTGTTTGTTTGTTTGTTTGTTACACCCAAATGCTGGGTTCAGCCTGTTGGGTCATTGTATTGAGTTATTTTTAATATTTTACCCAGGTGCTAGGTAACTTTTCTATAACTAAGATGCTGGGTCATTTTTAATGTTGCATTATTTTTTGTAACCCAAATGCTGGGTTCAGCCTGTTGGGTCATTTTATTGGGTTATTTTGAATATTTTTTAACCCAGGTGCTGGGTTATTTTTTTTTACCCAACCACTGGGTTGAGCCTGTCTCAGACGAAACAACCCAGCTGCTGAGTTACAGTCAGAGCACAGGCTTTTATAATCCTCTACAGAGCGGTTCTCATTGCTGCCATGCACTTCTTCAGTGAAATAAAGGTTTGTATACATTTTACTTAATTTATAAAGAGTTTACTGTGCTGTAAATTATATTACGCAACATACAAGGATGAGATGTCAGTCAGCTAAATGCGTCAGCAGCGGTCATTCGCTTCACATGATGGAAACGCCTTTTGCCTTGCAAAACATAAACTGATTTTATTCGTTATATAACTGAATTTAATTTAAGTTGATGTTAAAATATGTTCTCTTAGATTTCGACGACACACCAGCACAAGAATTAGCCCTATTTCTGAGAAAAGTGATTACAGAGAACGGTTAAATACACTTAAATTACAATGCTACTTTTTAATGTCAAGTTTAATTGTACGTAATTTTTTAAACTATGCTGTATATTCACCAAATATCATCAATTTGTTGAATTTTTTTTGTCCATGGATGTTCTTGCTTAAAAAATTGTTTATATTTCATATTTTGAGTATTGCTGTTGCCTTTATAATTCTGTGTGTGATTTTCAATTTCCAGCCCATTTTAAGCCAGCAAAATAATAATTTTTAAACAATACTTGACTTAAATAAAACAACCCAGCATGTTGGGTAAAACATTTAACCCAACCAGCAGGGTCAAAATAACCCAGCATGTGTTCTGTCCAAGTTGGGTTGTTTTTAACCCAGCATTTTTAGAGTGTATTTACTACCTTTTGCTAGAAATCCTACAGTTTTAATGTCAAAATTAAATGGTATTCACAACCTATGTGTAATTCATAAAGATGTTTACACGGACATGGATTTCTAAAGAAAAAATGCTGGAGGATTTTTTCCTTTGCTGTAAACAAAACTTTGTTCTCGTGATACTAGCATATTCTCATCGGAGCTTACGCCTACATCCTACATAATCTGATGGAACACCACTCTCTCAGGAACGTGTGTAGGACAGCTGGCGGAAGCTAGAGATTACAGTTTATAAAGTTTTAAATATCGTTTTACTTCAGAAGGCCTTTATTACACCCCAGAGCCGTGTGGAGCACTTTTATGATGGATGGATGCACTTTTTTGGGCTTTAAAATTTCAACAGCCATTCACTGCCATTATAAAGCTTGAAAGAGCCAGGACATTTTTAGATATAACTCTGAAAGAAGTAAGTAGATCATGGGGTAATTTTCATTTTTGGGTAAACGATCTCTTTACTGCAGTACTTACCATGAACTAACAATCATTAATCCTTAAGTAATCATTTTTAAATTAATCTAGATGAATTAAAAAAATAAAGTACAAAATGTTCATTAGTAGTTTACGTTCTAAGTCTAATGTTAACAAATTGAATCTTAGTGTAAAGTGTAACCCATAATTCAATTTAAAACCAGACTAATATTATACAACATTATCCTTATTAAAGTGCTGTTAAATTATGATTGCATTTATGAGGTGGATTATACATTAGGGCCAAGGGGCACAGGATTTCCGCACGACACAAGCACCAAAATTACAGACCACTGTGCCGCATTACGCAATCAGCCATCCATATAATGGGTCTTATTTTATCATAACAACTCATAACTACCAGTTATGGCCTTTAGGCGACTCACGACAGCCTGTCTATACGGCAAGAGGGCTGACTTCATTACCTAATCACTACAATACAGCAAATCCTACAGCCTCTCAACACTAATTTCCTGCCCCGTCTGCCCTCGTCGAGCACAGCTGAAATCATTTTCATAAACAGCACTGAGAAAATAAGTGATCTAACCTGCAGGGACCCGAATACAGCTTTTGCTCGGCATGATTGTCTGTTTTTTCCATAACAATAGAGGGAGGCTGAAGGTTGAACTTATGGAGGCCTTTTATTACTGTTGGCGGTGGGCTCTGAAGTAGACACGTTAGCCTGAATGGACCCAAAAGCATTAAAAATAAAGCACACAGTGAACTGAAGGAACCTTTATTCTTTAAAGAAGTTTAATCTTATTTGATACAATTTATTTTTCAAGGCCATGGTGATTTTAGGTTCGTTTTTTAATTGACGTGATTACCATGTCCAATTTAAATTTAAATCACTGCTTCAGGAGTGAAATTAGAGAAAACGCAATTAAGCAAACTATTTAGGAATGCCAATTAAACACTGCTGGGGCGCCTGAAGAATACATGCATCTTAACTTATGCAAAACTGCACAACTCTTGGTAAAATTAAAGTGAAAGGTCATATGGTGAGTAATGCACCCTAGAATCGATTTGATTCTCACCCCTTTATCCATATCTGGCCCCCAGTTTCTCCTGACCTTTCGAATATCCTTCTAATTCCACAATGGCTTTCTCATCGCGCATTCATGCAGAGGATGCGGTGAAATGCGTTAGGTGTGTGTGCCTTCTTTACCTCCACCTGTCTCACAGTCTCACAGTCTGTCTGCTGACCTGCTGTATACAAAACTGAACTGGAAAGCACTTTTACGACCTGGGGAGTTCAAATCTGATTGGTTGTTCACAAGGTAGAGATTTTGGACTGTTGTCTCTATCGCAGTTACACGGTCACGTGATGTTGCTATGTTAAACGGTCACGAAAACATATAGTTTGCATACATTTTTAAACATTTCAGATTAGAAACAAGTGATGTAAGCTGCTGAAATGCAATCAACAGCAAAAAAGAAATTATCCCACCCAAAATGCACTTTTTACTGGAGGACCCCCTCAAAATACCATTGGGCTAATTTTGAATAGCAATTGGGAAGGTTTTGTTGTGTAAACCTGGTAACCCTGACTGTTGTCACAGGTTGCTTTTCATGTCCACGGGTTAAAGCAACCCCAATAACGTTATATTTAGCCCCCGGAATGCTAACTGGAACAGAGAAATCCAGGCAAAAAAACATGCATTTTACCCCCTGGAATGCGATTTTTACTGGGGAACCCCTCGAAACGCCACTGGGTTAGTTTTGAGTAGCAATTGGGTGGGTTTTGTTGTAAAAACCTGGCAACCCTGACTGTTTCTGCAGGTTGTTTTCATGTCCACGGGTTGAAGCGACCCCAATAACGTTATATTTAGCCCCCGGAATGCGAACTGGAACAGAGAAATCCAGACAAAAAACATGCATTTTACCCCCTGGAATGCGATTTTTACTGGAGGACCCCCTCGAAACGCCACTGGGTTAGTTTTGAGTAGCAATTGGGTGGGTTTTGTTGTGAAAACCTGGCAACCCTAACTGTTGTCGCAGGTTGTTTTTCATGTCCACGGGTTAAATCGACCCCAACAACGTTATATTTAGCCCCCGGAATCCGAACTGTAACAGAGAAATCCAGGCAAAAAAATTTGTATTTTACCCCCCGGAATGCGATTTTTACTGGGGGAACCCCTTGAAATGTCATTGGGCTAGTTTTGGGCTAGTTTTGAGTAGCAATAGGTGGGTTTTGTTGTGAAAACCTGGCAACCCTGACTGTTGCTGCAGGTTGTTTTTCATGTCCACGGGTTGAAACGACCCCATTAACGTTATATTTAGCCCCCCGAAACCAAACTGGAACAGAGAAATCAAGGTAAAAATAGTGTATTTTATCCCCGGAATGCAATTTTTACTGAGGGACCCCCTCAAAATGTCACTGGGTTAGTTTTGAGTAGCATTTGGGCAGGTTTTGTTGTGAAAACCTGGTAACCCTGACTGTTTCTGCAGGTTGTTTTCATGTCCACGGGTTGAAGCGACCCCAATAACGTTATATTTAGCCCCCGGAATGCAAACTGCACCAGAGAAATCCCGCCAAAAAATGTGTATTTTACCCCCCGGAATGCGATTTTTACTGGGGAACCCCTTGAAATGTCATTGGGCTAGTTTTGAGTAGTAATTGGGTGGGTATTCTTGTGAAAACCTGGCAACCCTAACTGCTGCCGCGGGTTGTTTTTTCATGTCCACGGGTTGAAGCGACCCCAATAATATAATATTTAGCCCCTGCAAAGTGAATTTTGGGCAGGTTTTATTGTGAAAACCTGGTAACCCTATTAAACGTTAAAATACACACTTGTATGCGTCAAAATGCCTGTTTTTGCAAGTATCCTTATAAACATAGCAGTTTAAATATTAAGTGAAAGCAAACAGCTGAGAAAGAAAACACACATGTAACAGTATATGTGATCCGGCAGCTCTTTAAGCGACAGCAGTCTGATTTTCCTGCTTTCTGTCATTAATGTGAATCAAACAACAAAAGAGAGAAAATCACTGCTCTCACTGCTCTTGACTAAATCACTTTTGTAACATATATATTTAATTTACATAGTGAAGAATATGCAGTGCTTTTATACATTTGATTACTTTATATAATTCATGTGCCATTTCTTATTTATTTTTTAATTGTAGTTTTTTTGTCCTATTGCTTGTAATTAGTTTCTTATTCTTATTTAACTGCTGACTGCCTGCTTGTCTTCAGTGAGTTGGATTTTGATTTTGATTTTTTTAAATTTAGGCTAGTATTAGCTTTTTGTGATATTGAAACTTATGACAAGAATTAGAAAATTTCTACGGTATGAAATCCACATTTTTCATATCCTAAAGACCTTATTTAAAACAATAACAACTATATTTAACAAAAATAATTATAAATATTTTTTAGCTCAAAAAATAAACGAACTGCAAGATACAAACTCTCAGGTTCCCCCACATTTTTCCCCCTGCAATTTTAAACTCAGAATTGTTTATACTAACTGAGACAATTAAGTTTTTTTTTTGTTTGTTTGTTTGTTTTTTAATTTCCCCTAGAAATTCTAAACTCAGAAATGCCACAAAGTCAGTCAGAATTCTGGGTTTACATCTTGAAAAAAGTTAGAATTGGACATTAACTTGCAATTGTGAGATATAAACTCAATTCTGAGAAGAAAAGTCAAAATATTGAGATATAAACTAACAATAACCTTTTTTTTGTTTGTTTATTCTGTGGCGGAAACAATTTTTTTTCATAATTCTCACAATTCTGACATTTTTCCTCAGAACTGCGAGTTCAAACTGCATTTTGCAATTTGTGAGTTTAGAATTGTGAGGAAAACAGTCAAAATTGTGCAATACAATTAAAAAAAATAATAATTCTTAGCGGCAACAGTAAACTACCTTTAAAGATTTTGTTAAAAATACTGAATGAAAGTCATTAATTACGCACCCGCATGTCGTTGCAAACACGTAATATCTTCGTTCATCTTAAGAACACAAATGAAGATATTTTTTATGAAATCCGACAGCTTTCTGACCCTGCATAGACAGCAATGCAACTGACACGTTCAAGGCCCAGAAAGGTAGTAAACACATTATTAAAATAGTCCATGTGACATCAGTGGTTCAACTTATGTTATAAGGATAGTTTTTATGCTCAAAGAAAACAAAAAAACAATTTTATTCAACAATTTCTTCTTTTCCATGTCAATCTTCGACATGCATTCATGAGAGTACCACGACAAAGACATGGTTGAATAAAGTCATTATTTTAACAATATCCTTACTACCTTTCTGGGCCTAGTTGCATTGCCGTCTATGCAGGGTCAAGAAACCTCACAGATTTAATCAAAAATATCTTAATTTGTGTTCTGAAGATGAACGCCGGTCTTATGGATTTGAAACGACACAACTGTGAGTAATTAATTACAGAATTTGTATTTTAGGATGAACTATCCTATTAAATAACAAATCAAATCAAAACAAGCCACGACTGACCATGAGTGGTGTGTCAGAATAAACTGCGTACCAGACTCTAGTCAAAGGTCTGAATATTAGCCTGTTAGTCAGCTGGCGCGAGCGGTTCAGACTAGATATATCCAGATTAATCATGGTTTAGAGGCTCTTCATAGAGCCGAGAGCGCTGTTTGAATCTAAATCCATTTGGTCTGAACTGTGTTTGCGAATTGAAGATTACTTCAACATTATTTTTCGTTATTTGAAACTGATTCCATCAAGTCACAAGGGCTCTTATCGGCCAAATAATTTCGGAGAAGAGCACGTTATCGAAATCACTGACACGAATTACACAAAAACTCTTTCTTTTGAACAAATTTCCCCCAGCGAATGTTATTTCAAGCATCCAAGTCAATAAAACTTGGCTACTTGTCATTTATCAATCAGACAGTAAAAATAGAGTTGTATATTATCAAAAGAAAAGTAATAGGACACCTTTCTTCAACAAGCGTATGATTTGATGCGTCATATACGTCAGAAGCACCAGTGGAGCAGCGATGAGATATGCCCTAAAATACAAGCTTAGATCAGGTTTATGGGTTTGTTTGAATCTTCAAAACAAATTTAATTAATAGTAATAGTAATATCTTATTATATGACCGACCTTGAACTTTAACAACCTGGCTTCCTACCACCCAAATCATGATTTTAAAATTGTATTAGGCAGTAATGGGAAGGTTGATGTCATTATTGATCAAAATAAGTCTATGGTGACATATTGATGCCCTGCACAATGAAAAGCTGCCACAGTCAATAAATGGCAAAGGCTGAGGACAGAGGAGGAAAATGGCAGCTCTTCTGTTCACACACAATAGCTCTATTATTATAATTGAAGATGATTTGACAGGTCCTCAGAGTGTAATAAAAGGAAGTGCGTTCTGAATCACTGCGTTTCTGAGCTTAGTGCCTGTACAGAGCGGCTTAACTTGGAAAAAGCAAGCACTAAACAGCTTCTTATCAAACGCAAACAACAGGCAGCATCTGCAAATGCAGGTTGTTAAGGGAGATGGAAGATTGGGGGAAATAATAAACAGGCTGGAGGAAATATGTTGGACAGCTGGAAAATAAAAAAATAAAATAAATAAATAAGAAACAGCAGAATATTCCATGTATTTTCAGACTTGAATTCCAAGACAACACTGAAAAATTGATTAATAAATATACAAAATAAAAAAGAAAAAGAAACATTACAAAGCATTTTAGATATCAGTCCAATTTTTTATCTTAGTAAGTAAATAAATGCATACATCTGTTTAACAATAGGTAAAACAACAACAACAACAACTAAATTTAGCCCCAAATTCACTTTTGTGGTACTTTTTTACTTTATTATTTAACATTAATTTTGAGTTTATGTTTATTTTTATTCTTTCATTTGTTTTAATAATTTGTGTTAATTAATTTTAATATTTATTTATTCTCACATTGTATATCCTTATGCAAAAATTAATTAATTAATTATATTTCTGTTTCTCATATGATAATTAGGTCTTGCTTACCATTGGTTTATTGGTTTACAATAAATAAATAATTAATAAATAAACAAACAGAAAAAACAAATGTGTGCAAAACATTTTAGTTATCAGTTTAATTTTTGATCATATTATGTAAGTGAATAAATACATAAATTAGTGTAATAAAAGGAACAAAAATAAAGAAATAAATGATTGTGAAAAACAAAACAAAAACAATGAATTTAAAATTAAGTTCTAAATTTATATTACCTTTTTCTTTATTGTTTATAACATTTTCATTTATTTATTTTACCTTTATTTTTGTATCCTCATTTTTTTAAATAATTTGTGCGTTCATGTACTTGTATATTTATTTATTTATTTATTCCCACATTGTATATTGCTATGTAAATATTGCCACACTTCTTCATTTTAATGTGTTTTTAAAATTAATTAAGTAATTTATTTTTTAACTTATTTATCTTTTGTATGATAATTAGGTAAACTGTTCTTGCTCACCACTGGTTTATCAATTTTAAATAAATAAATAAATAAATGTGTGCAAAACATTTTAGTTATCATTCCAATTTTTAATCTTAGTATACAGGTAAATAAATACATAATTTGATGTAAATAACAGGAAATTAATACAGAAATAAATGATTGGGTAAAACTAAACAAAATAAAAAAACAACGAATTTTAAATTAAACTTAGTCCTAAATTTATTTTTGTAATAATTTATTTCTTTTATTTGTTTTTTACATTATTCTTATATATTTGACCTTTATTTTTGTATCATTTAATTTTTAATAATTCATTTGTGTGTTCATTTAATTTCATATTTATCAGTTCCCACATTGTATAGCCGTATGTAAATACTGTCCCATTTATTTATTTCAACATTAGTTTTTTATTCATTTTTGTATTTATTTTTACATTTCTGTCTCTTACATGATAATTAGGTACGCTGGTCTCGCTTACAATTGGTTTATCGGTTTTAAATAAATAAATATTATATAATTCATTAATATAATTTATTTACAATTTATTAATATACTTTATTTATTATTATATTATGTAATAATAGGAAAAAAAAAGAATAAATGATTGGGAAAACAACAACAATTAATTTTAAATTAACATTTTTTTTTATTCATTATTTTTATTCAGTTTACCTTTATTTTTGTCTCTTTTAATTTAAAAAAAAAAAAAAAAAAACTTAATTTGTGTGTGTTCATTTATTTTATTTCCACATTGTGTATCCGTATATAAATATTGCCAAATTTATTTGTTTCAACATTTGCTGTTGCTTTTGGTTTTGGCACTTTCAGCATCGGTGGGATGCTTCCACGTCCTGCAAACCCACTAAAAATATCTCAGCGAAGAGGAGGGGAGGGGATCTGCAGGGACTAATCCTACATCTTTAATTCACAGCACATTCTGTCATAATCAATGAAAGCGGTGGCAGGAGGCTCCTGCATGACTGATGCTCTAATGAGAGTTATGACTACACCGTGAAGATAAGAGCTATTTTTTTGTCAGAAGCAGCTTTTTTATCACTCTTAAGAAAGAGCGTACATCCTCTTTTGAGCGTGTTATATTACTGGTCATCTCACAAAGCACGTGACCCTTCACGATCGACTAAAATCTCACTTCGCACCAATAAAACCAAAGTGACTCCAGTTTTCCATTCACACACGGAACGATTATTAAAGGGAATCACTCTCAAATTTAAACACATGTGAGAGTTCTAAAATAGAACAGGTTGCTTGGTAACCTGGCCTGTCCTCATAAAACGCTGTACTGTGTGTGTGTGTGTGTGTGTGTGTGATGTATGAGATCTTCAGAGTTGACCTCAGTCCTGCTTGGCAATAGTTAGGGGTTACGCTAATTGACTGTGAATGAGTGCTGTATTCTGCTGCTTCAGTGAAGTTCACAAAAGCGTTTCAGAGTTAAAGAATAACTAAATGCTTTAATTTGAGCCCGGTCCACTTATACTGAAATATTGACTATTAAAACATTAAACACAGAAGAAAATGTGAAGAAAGCAGGAAGAAATAATCTTATAGTAGCTAAAGAAATTTGCATTTGCTTATACGGTTATTACATGCTGATTAAATATTGATGATCTGCTAAACTGAAAATGTAATTTGCTATTGTTTACACCTGAACCAAAATAGCTAATACCGAGAATGAAAATGTAAATAAAGCCACCCTAGGTGTATTTGACTTTCTTATTTCAGATTAATACAATCGAGTTATATTAAAAAAATTAACATCCTGGCTCGTCCAAGCTTTATAATGGCAGTAAATGGCTGTTGAGATTTTGAAGTCCAATAAAGTGCATCTAATGTGTTAATACTTAATATCTCTTTTTCACAGAGTCATGGTATAGCTTGGTCTCTTCAACCCTATTATTTACATTGCCTGTTATTAAATATTATGAAAGTAGTTACAGCAGAGAAAAATAACTGTCAAGATGATGGATACACAATGAAAAAAAAAAAATCGGACAGGTAAATTGAACCCTTTCCCTCCCAGACAGCTTTAAAACATGCCTCATTCCCATTTCTCACACTACAGGAGAAATACATTTATATCCAATCAGTGAGAACAGCACTTAAGCGATCTGAAATGTTCAACTCTGACAGACTAATAATGAAGATCTCTAGAGCCTAATGAAGCTGAGCTGAACCTCAGAGATTGAACAGAATGGGCGAACATTTCCAAAAGTTCAAGTGAAAGATGGAAAAAGCAAAACACTGTTTGACCTAAAAGGCGAGAAGTGGAAAAAGATGTTTAGATGGTCTATATTTAATGTTTTGGCTTCATACTGCAGATGATAAAGCACTCCTAAAGTTATTCTGCATGACTGTTTCAGAACCATAAAAACCATTTCTCTCTAGGTGTGAAATGTATGTGACAAGCATTGGTAAAATGTTAATTAATTCAAGATTAATCTTTAATTTATGTAGCCGCCTACATCCTGGATGTCACAATTGTAAATAAGGAACGAGAATATGAATCAATAAGCAACAAGAACATGAATCCAATGACACACATGGAGTAATAAGTGGCTTTGGGTTTCTGCATCATAAGAAGCACAAATAATTTAGATTCA
>JAHKKF010379505.1:0-15966 GCA_019740295.1 Labeo calbasu | reverse complement strand
TTTTAAATATATATATGTTTACGTGTATGTATTTTAGCATTAATATTGGTTGTTATCTCAATTTTTAAATATATATTTCTTATAAGTTACTTATATAAACATGGAAATAAAAGCAATTTTAGGATTCTGTACTATTTGTAGGACACTAATCAATTTTAAAGAAAAACAGTTTTCCTTGTTTTCCAGGAAAACATTTTAATTGAATTGTTTTTTTATTTTTATTTTTATTTTTTTATTGCTTTTCTAAGTATTACACAGAATGGCAGATGCCTTTAAATACACTTGAAACAAACCACACCACCCCTGGTCTTATGATTAGAAAATGAAGTTTATTTTAAGGTGTGAAAATGGCTCAGCCGATGACTATTGTCATTTATTGATTTGTGTAGGCTCTTGAGTTCACTGGTGGTCACATACAACGCCGTGTCCACCCTGAGCCGACCAGTGAGGTCGTTATTTGAAGTGCCCGTCTGTAATGATCGGCCACAACGAGCTGTTATTAAAGTTGACGCTCGGCTGGCCTTTGGCGAAAGATGCTTAATTTGTCTCGTTGGTCAGTCGGCGCAGTCAAGGGCAGGTTGTCGAGCCTCGATTGTTTGCGATTAAACACGATTGTGGCGATCCGTCACCATGTCAACGAGGAGCCCGTAACCGGTGCCAAATGCAGGCCAGGGATATTTTCATGTGCGGGGAATAGAAGCAGCATCCTCACATGTGATTATGTCTCATATACAAAGGCTGGCAGCAGCTGTGAAACTAGTATTAGAAGGAAGGTAGGAGGAGAAGGCAATGGAGGTGTGTGTGTATGTGTGCGATTGTGTGTGTGTGTCAGTTTAGTGGTGAGGCATTCCGTGGGTGGGCTGTTGAATCCAGCTGGATATAGTGGGCTGGAGAGCTACAGAGCCCTGGATCTCTCTCGCTCTCGCTTGCTCTCTCTCTCTCTGTCTTTCTGCTTTTGGTTCTCACATACACGTTCACACATGCACATAGGCATTGCTGCAGAGACCCCGTCTCCTTTCTCTTTGGGTGTAGACTGTAGCATCTTGAATTGGACTTCACAAAGCTGAGGGCGAAGTCTGTCACTTTTGGATCTGGGTGAGGCGGGATACCTTGTGACGTGTCTAATTTTGCTCTTAGGAGGTTGAGAAACTAAGTAGAGCGTTTTCTTGTAGAGTTGGATTATGTTGAATTCATTTCTCTATCATCTGCTTTTCTTCTGAAGGAAAAGTGCGCCAGGGTTCTTCTGGTTCGCGGAGCCAACAAAGACGTCAAGAACTATCGAGGACAAACGCCCTTCCAGGTACATCAGCGTGCTTCTTGGTTACTTTTTAACAACTGAAACCTGTCAAATAAGCTTGCTCATAGAAGTTGAGTTAATTTTGTTGTTTTGCTGTTTTAAAAAATTACACAACCGTAAGCGCAGAATGAACTTGTGTCTGTTTGTTGTTCTGTCGCACAGAGTTCTTAATTAATTAGACAGAATGTCACATAAAAGCACAGGCATTATGTAAGACAGCACTTAGAGAACAATGAGTGAGCGTAAGAGTAATTAATCATTTTATTATGTTTGTTCGCATGGGTTTTTGGTATCTTCGGATAATTAGGCGTTCGATTTTAGAGAGAGGAAATAATGAACGTCAAATCAGTTCTTGCAGTTTTCTTAAATGTTTCAGTCGCTGGTGTGTTTTTCTTTTTTTCCGAGAAAAATCTCTGGTTGTTTTGTTTGTTTACTTAAAGAGTTTCTTTCTCAAATGTCAGATTGTGACATTCAGTTGCTTGTCTGACAGCAATGGACATGATCCAAGTCTGTGGCCATGGGCTGATGAGAGTGTTGCGTTTACTGTTCAGTGGCCTTCAATAATGACTGTGACTGCAATGCCACTAGTCATTAGTGATTATTATTAGAAATACTGAAAAAAGTGAAAAAAAAAACTGAAGTCGTATTTGTGCCAGTAGTCATTTAGTCTGTATTATTAGAATTATAGCTAAAACTGAAGTGATTTTTACATCAGTAGTCATTAGTGCATATTGTCACACGCCTGCTCTGATGTTCTGACAGAAGCGTATTAACTCAAACATGTTTATGGCTTGGAAATACCATTAGAATAAAACAGATAAGGTTTAAAGGTATAGCTCACCCAAAAATGAAAAATTGTGTTTTCATTTACTTTCCCTCAAGTTCTTGCAAACCTGTTGAGCACATAAGAAGATATTCTGAAGAACGTTGGTGACCAAGCAGTTGACGGTAACCGTCTTATGTGCTCAACAGAAGAAAGAAACTCATTTATTTTCATTTTTATGTGAATTATTGTTAAGAAAAGCCTAATTTAAACAATTTAACATACCTCATACACCTTCACATGAAGTCTGTTAGAGTTGCTGTTGCTGAGAATTCTCAAGGAATCAAATGTGACCCTGAATCACAAAACCAGTCATAAGGGGCAGTTTTTTTAAATTGAGATTTATACATCAATAATACAATGCATACAATAAATCAATAAAATTATGGATTTCCATTGATGTATGGTTTGTTAGGATAGGACAATATTTGACTGAGATACAACTATTTAAATATCTGGAATCTGAGGGTGCAAAAAAATCAAATATTGAGAAAATCGTCTTTAAAGTTGTCCAAATGAAGTTCTTAGCAATGCATATTACTAATCAAAAATTAAGTTTTGATGTATTTGCAGTAGGAAATTTATGAAAAATCTTCATGGAACATGATCTTTACTTAATATCCTAATGATTTCTGGCAGTAATTTTGACCCATACCACGTATTTTTCACTGTTGCTACAAAGACTGGTTTTATTGTCCAGGGTCACAAATATTTAGAAAGCTAAATATAGAAAGCTCTCGGATTCCATCAAAAATAGTGCTCTGAAAATGAACGAAGGTCTTACAAATTTGGAATGACATGAGCATGAATAATTTATGACAGAATTTTCATTTTGGGGTGAACTATCCCTTTAAATTTTACACATTAAAACATTAAGCAGAACTTTTATTAATTTAGCAAAATTTTGCATTCATTTATGAACAGCTAACATAAAAACCTTTTTTGTGTTTCATGAAGTGATTCCAGTGATTGTTTTCATACAGGTTTCTCAAAACAGATAGCCACGCCCTATATTCACGCCATTGGTTGAGCCACTGTTGCCGTGCTAGTCGGTAACCTTAAACAAACAGCAATGTTTTGATTACAATGCAGAGACACAGTGTTTTATACTTTTCAAGGGACTCAAACTACATATGATGTACTACGATGCAGCTTAAATAAAAGTACTGAAAAATGACACACATGCATGTTTACAAGATACAGGAACAATCATTACACAGGAGCTCATAATATTTCATTTCATTTAAATTGTGATATGTTACAATAGGAATATTTTAAGATCTAATCTTTTAAGTACCCACTTCTAATTACATTTTTTGATTATTTTGAGTTCGGTTGCTATTAAAATCACATAATCCTAACCCATAATCCCCACCCCTCATATCACTATCATAATGAAGTGAATTATTAAGCCTCAGAGCAAATGCTGATAGCAAAATGACATGTACAGTAAACCCTTTAATAGCAAACACGCCAACATCAGTACTGTACTAAACCACCCACATAATAAAAGCTTAACCCTTTGAAATGCATCCTCCTTGACAGAAATATCCGTATCCTTTTTGCTCTTTTGCCACATTGCGTTTTTATTCACAGTTTGATTTCACAGTGCAAAGACCTGTTCATCCAGCTTTTCTGACAATATGCCATTTAGCTTTTATGGTTTTTAGTTCATGGTTATAGTTTAAACACCTTTTTCTGTTTTGCATGCAATATTCAGAGCGGAAAAATACTTGGTTTGGATGTATGCCTTTACAGTACTGAAATATATGTTGTTGTTTGTGCCTCAAGGAAAACTGTGGCTTTTATTAGCAAGATGGCACATATCGCAACACTAATCCAATGGCAAACCTCCAAAAACATTAAAATAGAGCTGAGATCATTAGTTTTGCAGTCGGCTCTACAGTCAAATGCATCAAGTCAAACATTTGCTGCTACATTTAGCGTTCATGGCTGGCCTCGTTGTGCTAGTTGCTCAGTTTACAACCTCTAAAGCTTTGAACTGACCCCGCTCACTCCAAACCTGACGTAGGAGTGAAGTGTTTATGTAATGTACATATCAGCGCTCTCCTGATGCGTTGTTTAATGCGCTGTATTATTCATCTCTTGCTGCTAAAATCATATTTCACGCCTCGGCGATCGCTCGATTACAACTCATTTAAGCAGCTCATGAAACTTCAGGCTCTCCGCTGGAACGCTCCGATCCGCCTGGTTAAACAGGACTTTTCCCCGGCAAAATCGAAAATGTGCTAGGCAAATTGTATTACCGTTACCCTTTTACACTAAGAACGATGATACAGGGTCAACGGCAAACCGTTGAAAGGTACCGGAACATTTTTTTTCACCTATTTGTTGCAAAACTAGGCCTTTACTGTGTCAATTGACTTGCCTTTGTGTTGTTGTTTCTATTTAATTCTTTATTTTTATTCATCTAGCATTAGCTCTAAGCTGCAGCCAAGCGCCGTATTTCATTAGAAAAGGAATGCAGTTCTTCTCAAGCTCATTATGTAAATCATAGCAACTAATTTAGTGTAATGTAAATGAAGTCTGTGGTTTATCACTCTTAGGAATACACTACTCCAAAAGCCACAAACGTAATGGGTTACTGTGCCTTTGTGCACCATTTAAAAGCCAGTTTTGTTCTCACGACCAGACTTGGTGACCAGACTGATGCGTAAATTATAGATCTTATAATAGACTGCGTAACTAACTTTTTTAAGGGGGTAAAATTAAAGCCATTAAGTAGAAATGAACCTCTGCTGAATGGGTAGTCGTGCTGTTGAAACTTTTTTTTTGTTTCAGTGCTGTGAAGGCCCTTTTGAGGATACATTAAGCTTTGCAGGGCGTGGTTCAGAAAAAAATGAAAATTCTGTCATTTATTCACTCTTCTGTTGTTCAAAACCTGTATTTTTATTTTCAAATGCAAAGGAGATATTAGGCCGTTCTTGCTGCACTATTTTATGGTATTTACACACTCGTTCAAAAACTGTGGTCAGATGTTTAGGGTTGGGGAAGATTTTTATTTAGTAAGGACAGATTAATTTGAAAAATAATAGTAAAGACTTTTAAAGTATCAAACTTTATAGAAAAGTATTAAGCAAGAGTGTTTTTAAGATTGATAATAAGTTTCTTGAGCAGCAAATCAGTATATTAGAATGATTTCTGAAGGATCGTGTGACACTTTTGATCACTTTTTATAGTTTGAAAAAACTGATAAAATAATAAAATTTGCAGCTACAGTGCCTTGCAAAAGTATTCACACCCTGTCATGTTTTTTGAATGTTTTGTTATGTTGCAGCCTTATGTTAAACTGCTTTAAATAACTTTTTTCCCACATCAATCTACCCTCCATACACCATAATGACAAAATAAAACCAGGTTTGTAACAACTTTGCAAATTTATTAGAAATAACTTGTGAAATGGTTCCATTGCATAAGTATTCATTTTCTGGGACACTTGAAATTTACCTCAGGAGCATTCATATCACTTGTAGATGTTACTACAGTTTGAGTGGAATTACACAGTGGCAAATTCATTTGAATGAGTATAATTTGGAAAGGCACACACCTCTCAATAAAAGGTCTAACAGCTGAAAATGCATTTAAAATGCAAAAACTAAGCCCTGAGGTCAAAAAAACTGTAGAGCTCAGAGACAGGATTACATCAAGCCACACATTTGGGGAAGAGTTAAAAAAAATTCTGCTGCATTGAAGGTTCACAGAACCATGAAGTTTGGAGCAACTAGGACTCTTGTCCAAACTGAGCAGTTGATGGATAAGGGCCTTGGTTAGAGTGATGGCCAAGAAACTGATGGTCACTCTCTTTGAGCTCCACGATCATATATGCAGATGGAAGAAACTTACAGAAGGACAAACATCTCATCAGTGAAGACACATGAAAACCCACTTTTTCTGCAACAAAGCACCTAAAGAACTCTCAGATTGTGACAAACAAGATTCTCAGGTCTAATGAACCTCAATTCCAAGCATCATGGTAATGGAAAAAAGCAGGCACTGCTTATCACCTGGAGAGCACCATCCCAAAAGTAAAGTTTGCTCGTAGCAGCCTCATGCTGTGGAGCTGTGTTTCAGTGGCTGGGACTGAGGGACTCGTCAGAGTAGAAGGAAAGCTCAACAAAGCGAAATATAGAGACAGCCTTAATGAAAACCCAGTCCAGAGCATTCAGAACCTCTGACTGGGCAGAAAGTTCACCTTCCAACAGGACAGTGACCCTAAGCACACAGCAAGAGTGGCTCAGCCAGAGCCTGGGCTTGAACCAAATCAAACATTTCTGGAGAAACCTAAAAAAAGTCTGCCATCCCCCATCCAACCTGACAGAGCTTGAGAGGTGAAGAGGTGAGGAGAAGATTGGCAGATAATTGCCAAATGCAGATGTGCAAAGCTTGTCGCGTCATAGCAAAAAGGCTGTAAAGGTACTTCAACTAACCGTGTTTTTACTTATTTCAGTTTTTTAATTTGAATATATTTAAAGTTTCCACAATTCTGTTTTGTGCTTTATCATTAGTGAGTGGAGACTGATGTGGGAAAAAAAGTTATTTAAAGCAGTTTAACATAAGGCTGCAACTTAAAAAAAAAGTGAAAAAGTTAAGGGGGTATGATTACTATGTGCTATGCAGTGGTGCTCTTATTTTTGACTCAGTTGTTCTGACTGCAGGCACTCTTTTTATGTTTGTTCTGTTTTTATACTACCAGTAATTAGTTTGTTTTATGCAAAAAAAAATTGAACACTGTGACAAAGCCAGTGAATTAATCTAATATGCTATATATGTGTGTGTGTGTTTTTTTTAAAGGTGGCAATAATTGCTGGAAATTTTGAGCTTGCGGAATTCATAAAGAATCACAAAGACGCTGATATTGGTAAGTTGGATGAACTCACCTTCTCTGATGTTTGTGAAAACCACCTTATTATTGTAATTTTTAGGAATTCCAGAAACGTTTCTTAGCTAGACATTCATACGAAGTGAAAAGGAAATCTCATTCACATAATCTGAGAATCTGAGTTTTTGTCCTAACCTGTCGCATTTGCAAGTCTAAAATCCTGTTCCGTCTCCCAAGTTTATCTGCTGCACATAAGAATTAACACATGATTGCAGTGCAATGTAGAGCAGGATATTAATGGTTAAAGGAGTCATCAGATGTCCATTTTCCACAAGTTAATGAAAAGTCTATAACATACTTTGGCTAAAATTTCTCAATGGTAGTGTAAAACGACACCCTTTTTACCTTGTCAAAAACAGCTCTGTTCACAGTGACCTGTTTCGGTGCATGCCCCCTTAAATGATAATGAGCTCATCAGATGCCCATTTTCCACAAGGTGATAGGTTTCTTTAGGGTTTTAATGAAAAGTCTATAACATACTCTGGTTAAAATTTCACAATGGTAGTGTAAAACAACCCTCTTTTTACCTTGTCAAAAACAGCTCTGTTCACAGCGACTCGTTTCGGTGCGTGTCCCTTTAAATGCTAATGAGCTCTGCTCACCCCGCCCCCTCTCTTCTAAGACTGTTAACTTTAGCCGCATTCATCGCGGAACTTGGTAACTAGCACATTATTAGGAAAGGCGATTTGCAAAGATAAAAAAACCCTTGAAGCTGGATAATGAATGATTCACGTGAACATAGGTAGATCGGGGGGCGAATTTGCTTCAAAAACAAAAGTGCGTTTTCAGCAGCTCAGATGTCAGGAATAAATGATGACTGCTATGTTTATTATTAAATCCAACAACAACACACCTCAGTCACTTAGGAGACATTCTTGTCTGCTCCTGCTCCGGTGTCAAAACAATGACGGACTGTTTACACCTCACTCAGGGCAGGTCTATGCTAAAACAGTGGTGTCAGTGGTAAGTGGCTTGATGTGAGAAAGTGGTTATGATTTACAGGGATTTAAAATCACTGGGTGGATTTTTATCATTATAGGGTGGTTGTGTACATACAGTCATGGCCAAAAATATCGGCACCCTTGCAATTCTGTCAGAAATTGCAACATGTCTCTTTTGTTCCAATGGCAGATGTTTTGGTATTCACGTTCTTATTGTTTTTGTTTGCACTGCAACAACACAAAAAAACAGAGAAGAAAAGTCAAACTTGATCAAATTTCACACAGAACTCATAAATGGACTGGACAAAATTAGTGGCACCTTATCACAATTGTAAGAAATAATTGCTTTTCAAGCATGTGATGCTTCTGTAATTTGTATTTAGACACACCTGTGGCAAGTAACAGGTGTGGACAATATAATAATCACGCGTGCAACCGTGTTGTCACACTGTGCATAGAGAAAAGAAAGAAGTGTAAATACTACATTCAGCTCACAAATAGATGTTAAAAAGGATAACAGTTGGAATTCACTACGTGCACATTACAATGACATCATCACTGATGAGTGTTTTGAATGCTGAACATTGTATCATTGAAACAAAAATAGACTCTAGACAAATGGAATTGTCTACATAACAAAATTTGACTCAAGTCGTTGTATGGTTCACGCTGAATTAATTGCTGTGGAATTATTTTAGAGGGGTATTAATATTGTCTTGTTCCGATTGGCTGTGATTGTGTTGTGTCATGCAGCTTTCAATTTGGATGAATAAATTACAACTTGTCGCATTGCGTCACGCCTGGTTAGGCCACAGCATTACGAACACCTCTAAAGTCTTCATTATACTAAAAAACAAGCATGGCAAATCATTTAAAACGCTCTTCCTCTGCAAAATTCCTGAGAGAGTATCATATTTATTAAGGTGTATGATGTGATCCAATTATCAGGCCAGCAGCTGATGCTGCAGGTGCAAAAGTTGTACTATGTGCTAAAGGCTAACATAAGTTAAAATGGGCTTCCTCTAATGCTGCTAGTGACACAACGGACGTCATCTGCAGCGGTTCCCATAATTATGCAGTGTAATAATGCTGGGCCTCAGCAATTTGTGCCTCTAGGGCTCCTGAAGCAGCTCACTTTAACTTATAGCAGCTCACTTTAACTTATAATTGAATATACAAAGTCTGTTTTTGGGGTCATTTTTTAAGTTAAGTTATTTTGCATAGGAGGAAATCAAGTTTTACTACAGTAACTCTGCAAAATATACAAAAAAGCTTCCTGTGAGGTCTTACTGTATATAATAGTGAAAAAAATGTCATGATTGTGCATATTCTGCAAAATATTTGGGCCATAAACAGATGACAAATAATTTTTTTTTCCTTGCGCGGCACTCTCTACTCCCACAGCTCTAACACGTGTAGCAGATGTCAGTATTAATTTACCAAAAGTAAAATGCATCCGTATATTTTTCTGACACTCTCAGCCACACTCTGAGGAATCCAGTGATTGAATGCGCTCGTTTCAATTAACCGACCGCATAATCATCTGCCTCATTAAAGCTAGGAAAGGCACAACAGATTTAATTAATCATTAGACATCATTAAATGAAAGGATTTGGATAAAATGAAGTCTGTTCTGGGTAAATAAGAGTTTGAAGGACTTCACATGCCACGGATGTGTCTGTATATAATGGGGAGGGGAGATAACATGACATAAATAACTCATTTACATATTAATTATTAACGACAGCTATTTTGCATGTACGTTTTCACTGCGTTCCGCATGTAACATGTGCGTTATGCTTTATAAATGATGGTATTAGTGATATTTGTTTGCCCCTGAAGGTTACGTGCACAGGCGTTGCTGATTGTCGTTGGACCCTATAGATGATTTCATGCGCCGAACCCAAGCGTGCATCTAGAGAGAGAGCGTTACTCAGTGGAGCTGACCTACATAAGCTACAGACCTTACAGGAAAAGGAGACTCATCCATATACACGCACACACTTGCACACCAGCAGAATTCCTACTATTTCCTGTACTGAATTTAGGCCATTATCAAGTCCTAGGGTTTTTTTTTTTTTGATCAGAATTGTCACGTTCAAGTTTTTTGTCACATTTGTCCTGGTTTTTCTGACCTGCAATGCTAATCTTCGTCTCACCGACGTGACATAAAATTGTTAACCTGCTTATTGGACGACATTGAGTGACTTTGATTG
Source organism: Labeo calbasu (assembly GCA_019740295.1). Lineage (NCBI taxonomy): Eukaryota > Metazoa > Chordata > Actinopteri > Cypriniformes > Cyprinidae > Labeo > Labeo calbasu. Next base: position 5,789 of record JAHKKF010379505.1, on the reverse strand, counting down.
CTCTGTCAGTTCATTTTCTCTGTACATTGGGGTAATGTTTTCAGAACTATACCCTTAAAAATAAAGGTTCTTTATTAGAGTCAACGGTTCCAAGATTAACTTTCAACGTCCATGGAAGTGCTTTATAGTGGAAAAAGGTTCTCAGGCTCTCTGCAGGTCTTAAAAAAGGTCTTTATAATTTGTGTTTTCACAAATTAAGGCTTTAAAAGGTCAGAGCAGAAGGTCTTAAAGGGATAGCTCACCCAAAAATGATAATTACTCACCCTCATGTCGTTCTAGACTGTTCTTCGGAACATAAATTACGATAGTTTTGACAAAATCTGAGACCTTTTTGACCTTGCATAGACAGCAACACAACTGACACATTTAAGGCCCAGAAAGGTAGTAAGGACATCATGAACATGCGTTTTGGAGAGAAGAGAATAAATTGCTGAATAAGGTCGTTATATTTGTTTTCTTTGAGCATAAAAATATTCTTGTAGCTTCATAAAATTAAGGTTGAACCACTGATGTCACATAGGCTATTTTAACAATGTCCTTACTGGCTTTCTAGGTCTTGAACCTAGTAGTTTCATTGGGTCAAGAAAGCTCTCAGATTCCTCAAAAATATCTCAATTTGTGTTATAAAGATGAACGAAGGTCCCACGGGTTTGGAACGACACGAACAAGTAATTACTGAGCTGTTTACCATTTGCGTTTTCACAAATTAAGGTCTTAAAAATTCATTAAGTTATGGCATTAAATGTTACATGCATTGTTGGTTTCCAGTTGGTTTCCAATTCAAATCTAAATGTTGTTAAATCAAGATACATTTACTTGCAATGTATACTGAACATATGAAGTCTTGTTGGAGTATTAACTTGTTTTCTCTTAAGTTAATTTTTCTGAGCCCACTGGCAGATGTTTGTTCTTGTTTTTACCACAAACTCATTTTGATCATTTTCTGATAAAGCAAGACTGCTGTCATTTTGCTTCTCAAGCTGCACTGGAAAAGAGACACAAATACAAACAGCACTTTTTTCAGTGTGATCAAAAGTTATTTCAGTATATTATTTTGTGAAATAAAATAAAAAGAAATGGAGATCTGTTAGAAGTTGTATTTTCAAACTTTGAAGTGTTGGTAATACAAGACCATGTTGACTTCCACTTAATTTATTCCTTTCTTTTCTTTACTTGCTCATAAAAAGTCTTGAATTTACTTTAAGAAAACCCACAGAAACCCTGGTTCTTTAGATTATCAAAGGCCACTGCAGCTAAATTCGGTTGTGAGTTCACCTTTTACTCCTTAATCGCTTTCTGCACACATAATTCACTAAAATACAGGAGTGACAACAACATTTAAATGCAGTAGTGAGTACGTAAATTAGTGTTCCATGTGTGAACAGAACAGCAGTCACTCCTGCATTTGTAACCGTAGCAACGTTGTGGCTTCTTGCGGGAGTGAATAAGAATTTAGCTGTTTGGTATCTGCCATTTTTTGACTAAAGACTATTTGGTCCGTCGATTTTAACTAAACCACCGCTGATTTTTTATGTTTATGTTTTTTTTGTTTATGCTTGGGAGGCTGCTTTAGAGAGCGCTGTCTTGCAGTGTCGCCATGTCCTCATATTTACAAGCGCTTTTAGGCTTTTAGTCTCTTAGGCATATGTGTTTGTCTGTATGTGAGATGCAAGTAAATAACAATGAAAGAAGTCTTAGCACATTTTCACACGGAGCAAGTTGCGTTAATTGCGGTAAAGTGTCAGTGTTGCCAGATATTCATAAAAAAAATAAAATGAAAAAGACCTTTGTTCATATTTATAACACAGATTGAGATATTTTTGATTAATCCAAGAGCTTTCTGATCCAATGAAGCAATGCAAGGTAGTAAGGATATTGTTAAAACAGCCTATGTGACATCAGTGGTTCAACCTTAATTTTATCCCTTTAAGACCTTCTGCTCTGACCTTTTAAGGCCTTAATTTGTGAAAACAAACCTGAGAACCTTTTTCCACTATAAAGCACTTCCATGGAGGTTGAAAGTTAATCTTGGAACCGTTAATTCTAGTAAAGAACCTTTATTTTTAAAAGTATAGTCCTGAAAACATTATCCCATGTTGTTTGGTCTTAGCTTATAAAGCTAGGCTTTTTATGGAGTTGATAATGTGGTCTGTTGCGGATATGAGATATATGATTTTTTTTGTTATAAAATTTTTTTTGTTTTTTGTGCTTGTCCTTGTTTATTTTTCTTTGTTTTTTTCTATGAAGATCTGGCAACACTGGCATTTTACCGCAGGACTCGTGAGCGCAACTAGCCCTGCCCCTGATAGCACACGTACATCTCGGAGACGTCTATTTGACGTCTGCATTTACATCTGGAAGACGTATTTTTTACAGTGTTTGCTCATCTGCAATACATCTATAGGACGTTTCTTGTCAGATGTCAAATAGACGTCTATTAGATGTCTTTAAGATTAATTTAGTATGGATGTAAAACTGACATCTTACAGACGTCTGTGAGACGTTTGTACACAGCAGATGCTTTCCAGATCAAGTGATCTTTAACAGACATCTTGCAGACGTAGTCTGGGGTGTCAAAATGAGCTAAGATTAAGACTTCTTTCACTGTTATTTTCTTGTATGTCAGAGACGAAGACACGTTTCTGATATGCATTTAAATACATCATTAACAACTAGTTGCTCAGAATTTTTGTAAATGCAGTTGTCACTACCTGTATTTTTCAGGATTTAATGCGGTTATCAAATGCAGTTGTCACTCCTGTATTTTAGTGAATTATGTGTGTACAAAACGTGATTAAAGAATAACTGATGAACTGACAACCGAATTTAGCCGCAGTGTGTATGAGGCCAAAAATACAGGTAGTGACAACCGCATTTACAGAAATTCTACCTAAACAACTAGTTGTTAATGACGTATTTAAAAGTGCATCGGAAATGTGTCTTCGTCTGTATGTGAGATGCAAGGAAATTACAATGAAAGAAGTCTTAACTTTAGCGCATTTTCACACGAAGCTAGTTGTGTTAGTTGCGGTAAAGTGTGAGTGTTGCCAGATCTTCATAGAAAAAAATAACAAACAAGGACAAGCACAAAAAACACATAAACACCCAAATGAGTTATGTTTAATATCACAAAAAAATCATATATTTCATATCTGCAACAGACCACTTTTTTAACACCTAAGTGCCTAGCTTTATGAGCTAAGACCAAACAACATGCCTAAAAGCGCTTGTAAATATGAGGACATGGCAACACTGCAAGACAGCGCTCTCTAAAGCAGCCTCCCGAGCATAAACAAAACACAGCACGTCTATCAGCGATAGTTCAGTTAAAATCAACAGACAAAAAGAGTCTTTAGCCAAAAAATGTCAGATGGCTAAGTTCTTATTCACTCCTGCAAGACTGTTCCGTTCACACATGGAAAAAATATTTTATGGGACTCATTCCCGCATTTAAATATGGTTGTCACTTCTGAAACTCGCAGTGTGTACGTGGCCAAAAATGTACTTGACAGTAAAAAAAGATCTGTTCTTTTAATGTTTCTTTGTGAAACCTAAATTGCATCTTCAGTTCAAAAACCTCATTTTGGAACCTGGAGTATCTGGAGAATAGAGCTGACCTGAAGTGTAGATGTAAGGCCTAGCATTACGAACCGTCTTCGCTACAGCTGTCAGGTTTTCCTTATACCTCTGGGTAACAGCGCTGACATAAACACAGAGATTCCATCAGCGGAATATGGGAATCAGCAGGCTTCCAGATGTTTCAATCTCAGGCGAGAGGAACCTCTGACGGAATGAACCAGTTGGCCAGCTGGGCGCTGATATTGTTTGTATAAGGTTTTGATTGAACAATCTTCAATAGTTGCACAGTTGCGTCTAATGCGTCACTCAGGGAGGAAACGGGGACGGCTTGTTATTTTCATGCGCGTAGTAGCAGGGGATCCGGTAATTACGTGTCACATGTTAGACCACGGTGTCAGTGCTTTGATCTTCACAAACTCGAACCGACTGCGTTTTTAACCTCCATCGAAATCCATCAGGTTTTGTTTGTTTATGTGCTACGACCACCAAGCCTATATGTTTAAAGCAGGCACTATAGTTATGTATGTAAATGGACGTCCCATTTAATGCCACCCAGAGGTTGCCATGGTTCCCGGATCCACACAATAATTGGCTTAAGGGATGTGAGTTTGCCTTGCGTGCACTTGTCGCGCTTGAGAAGCCAAGGAGGTCTCGGTGCCTGGCTTATTATCGACTTACTTGTTAAAGCATATGAAATGACGCCGATTTCACAGAGCACTCAAATATTGTGTGAATTATGGGAAGATATGTATATATGCGTGCACACATGCAAATGCGCACACACAGGCAGGCTCATATTGCATTCCGCCAGTCTATATTAGATACTGGGGCCCGTTGGGAAATATAATACAGTGTCTTGAGTTTTAATCATGGTTTATAAACAAGCCCAAATTCAAAGCATGACAGAGTGATGGATTTCAGTTCACCACCCAAGTTCAAACCTACGCCAGCTTCGATCGAATAGGTAGAGCGCTTTGGTTTGAGATACGGTTTCAAGTGCAATTTAATGACTATTGATTTAATGAGACTGTGGATACCAGCTGCGGTGGCCCGGTGGAATTGTTTGTTACGTATAAAGAGTCCTTAATTGGGTGAAAATGTCTATTCATCTTTAGCTCCGCTCTGGACGGGCGAAGGATTTCGAAATTGCTGACACATATGAAAGGATGTTTTCTTTATCAGGAAAGATTAATCAAAGCAGCCCAAGCAAGGGCGATCGGCAGTTTTCTGTAAGGCTGGGGGTTGTTAATAGCGTGAAGAAGAACGAGAAGAAAGCAAAAAGAAAGAGGAGGCCGTCCGTAGAGAGTTAACTCGCAGGGTTTGCGTTGGGTTATTTTAAAGTGGAGCTCATTTTATTTTGAAACATGGCCATATCATAACCGTTCCTTGAAAACACATTCGCAGCTCCCACTGGGAACCAGTTTCAAACGATTTTGCCGCTTACGGTGTTATTACTTGTGTGTGAGTTGAGCTAGATGTAAGAAGCTGTCAGTTTTGTCATTTCGCTGGCTCATTAGAACACAGAGATGGAATTGAGATTTCTAATGATGCAAAATGATGTTGGATTTACTGTTCCACTCTGTCCTTTTCTACTGTATACAAGACTGTTGTCTAGTAAGCAGTGTACGTTGGGAGGCATACAGTGGGGTCCCAAAGACCATGAGTCCATACTGAATTGATTTTTTTTGTACTTTTTGATGTAATAATAATGATTATTCATTGATTATTATTTTATTTTTTTTACTTTTTGGTGCTATAATAATGATTTTTTCTAATAATGAATTTTTTTTTATTTATTGCAAACGATAAGTTACTGGTGCTATGAAGTTACTTTTACGTTTCAAGTTGCTAAGTTATTTTTCTTATGAACACAGAAACACTTTTTAGGTGATATACATACATACACTTTTTGATGCAATAATACTATTTATTTAGGAATGTATTTATTTATTTTATTATTTATTTATTATATACTATTAAGTTACTTTTTTTATGAACACTTAATATATATCTTTTTTGATGTATTTAATTTATTATTTCATTAATTAATTAATTTATTTAGTTGTAGTTTTCTTACTTAATTAATTCATTATTGCATATATATATAATATTAATTCATTTATAATTAGTTAATACTTAATAAGTTATATATTACATTATTATTAGTAATTATTATATTAATTATATATATATATATATATATATATATA
>JAHKKF010379501.1:0-16143 GCA_019740295.1 Labeo calbasu | reverse complement strand
TTGTTCAAAGGCTTTCAAGGCAGAAGTGCTTCGCGTGTATTGGTCTGTGCATTGAAGCGCACTGTTTTACAGCTGACCTTTGTGTCTAAAGATGTTAGGCTTACGATAAGGGCAAGTCAGAGTTTTAGCTCTCCGAGTGTGTTGCTCGTTGCATTAAAGTCAAAACGTTGTCATAAAAAAAGTCATTTTTTGACAACAGCTTTTTTATGGTCTATACCAGTCGGTACAAATACTAAGCTTACTGTTAAAAGCGGGTACAAATTGTCCACAATCAGTTCCTGTTCTGTCTGAGAGACATGAAAACCTGCATGGAGATAAAAGATGAGGCTTCAGTGGAGCATGGGGTTAATCAATGCTGAGAGCTGGATGTCCACACCGGAGCTGCCTGGCCCTCGTCTCTTTGATGGGAAGCAGGTGTCCTGTTGTCATCGATGAGGGGCTCATTGATCAAAGGCCCTTCAGGAGTCCAGTGCTCATCCATCAGACTCCAGCGGCCAGGCAATGTCACAGAAACCAGGACTGTCAGTGCCTCTCTTCCTCGCACATCACCATGAAAGAAAAACGCTTCACTGGCCAGGCAAAAAAAGTCAAGTAGGAGGGCTGTTTTGTTCCCTTTTCTATGTAGGCCCATTCACGGAACTTGTTTCTTTTACCACAATATGCCACTTGTTGAGTTGTAATTAGGGCTGCATGATGTATTGAAATAAATTCGATATTACAATATGCCTTAGTAGGGGTGGGCGATATACCGGTAGACACAATTAACGAGTAGAAATTGGTCAGACGATGGAAATTTTTGACGATCATCTCTATTGCGGTCACACACTCGCGTGACGTTGCTGAGCTGCATGGTCACGAAAATGTACATTTCTGAGCGTAGGGTCTGTAAACCCCTCCCTTCCATAAGCCTACTCTGCTCTGATTGGTCAGCTGGCCAAGTCTGTTGTTATTGGTACAGAGAGGAGTACTCGAGCATGTTATCTAGCGCTGCCATAGGTGTTGTTTTTGATGTCCGTAAGTTGAAGCAACCCCAATAAAGTTATATTTAGCCCCTGGAATGCAATTTACCAGAGGAACCCCAACAAAAAAACGTGTATTTTACACCCCTAAACACAATTTTAAAGGAGGAACCCCCATGAAACATGACTGGGCTAGTTTAGGGCTAGTAGCAGTTGTAGTAGGGCTTTAAGTAGCAGTTGGGCAGGTTTTGTTGTGAAAACTTGGCCACCCTGGCTACCATTGACAAAGTATGCACCAAAACAATAATATTGTTAAAATAATGACATAAAAACATTTGAACACTTATGCAAGCGAATTGTGCCCACAGCTAAAGTTTAGCTGCTAAACTGTAAACGCTTCACAAAACAATAACGGTGGATAAGTAATTAGAACAACAACAGTCTACATGAATCCAAAAAATTAATAGGGTTGTGGGTTCACAGCAAAATATCAGAACTATTTCAGTAAGACAGTAATATTATGGTTTTCCTGGAAGCCTAAATCTGCACTAGGTATACATCACATATTAGCACAAACATCTTGATATTTTGAGCACTCACTTGAAAATGTTCACGTAATGTATCAATCGTACTTACAGGTTGTGGTTCGGAGATGCTTGTTAGTCCAAATACAAAACCAACGATGATAAAAGCCAAGAGTAGAGAAGCAGTCCTTGGTAAAATGACAAGCACAACAAAAGGTTCAAATTGTATGCTGTGGTATAGTGGAAAAATTTATTTGAACTACTGATTCTTCACATCATCATCATCTTTCGGCAATGAAAACAAAACGAACTCGCTTTGACAGCACAGTACACTGTATCTTCTGGACAGGATGTAAACACACTAACTAGCAGAAGTGTTTGTGGGCAGGTCAGAGTGTTTGTATTTTGTGGGCAAGCGGGATTATGCTAATGTGTTACCTTACTGATGTATATCGGTAACAGGAAGAAGATTCGAAAATATAATGACTCGTTACGGCGGCTCTGAGTCGACTTTTTCTTTTGAGAGACGATATCTTTATCATGCACTTGTTTAATTAAAGGAGAAGTCCAGAACAACAATTCACAAATAATTTACTCACCCCCTTGTCATCCAAGATGTTCATGTCGTTCTGTCTCCAGTCGTGAAGAAATTATGGTTTTTGAGGAAAACATTTCAGGATTTTTTTTCCATATAATGGACTTCATTGGTGATTTTGAACTTTCAAAATGTAGTTTAAATGCAGCTTCAAATGGCTCTAAATGATCCCAGCCGAGGAAGAAGGGTCTTATCTAACGAAACGATCTGTCATTTTTTTCGGAAATTTTTTTTTAATACTTTTTAAGCACAAAAGCTCCTGTAGCACAAGCTCTGGGATACGCGTTCACGTACTATTGAATCACGTCGAAAGGTCACGCGGAATGTGGGCAGAACCACAGACCCAGTGTTTACAAAGCGAATGCGCAAACACTAAGAAAGTGCGAGTAAGTCAAACACTGTTTACAAACAAAAAAGGTACAACAATGTCAGACGATTCTTAAGTTGTAGGGGAAAATAACTTTCTAATAAGTTTTCCTACATACTCTACCTCTTTGAGCCGGAGTACATAGATGATGAACTTGTGGTGATTCAAAGATGTAGTAGTGAAGTTCAGATCATTTTACCGACTTGGACCTTTGAGTCTCATTCAGCAAAATGAATGAATCTTTTTTTCGAGTCATTTCGTTCATTTTAGCAAAATCAGCATCACGTGACAGACCCATAAGATGAACGAACGACTCGAAAGACCCGAAGACTCGAAACAGGTGAACTAATTCCAGTACAGAACTCTGAATGAATCACTCCCCGAGACGACTCGTTCTTCCCGAGTCACGTTAAAGATTCGTTCAAAATGAACAAATTGTTCAAGAACGACCCGTTGACGCGCATCACAGAGCCTGTGCTACACAAGCTTTTGTGCTTAAAAAGTATACAAATTTTTATTTTTTGAAAACAATGATCGATCGTTTCGCTAGATAAGACCCTTCTTCCTCAGCTAAGATCATTTAGAGCCATTTGAAGCTGCATTTAAACTACATTTTGGAAGTTCAAATTCGGGACACCAGTGAAGTCCATTATATGCAGAAAAATCCTGAAATGCTTTTCTCAAAAACCATAATTTCTTTATGACTGAAGAAAGAAAGACATGAACATCTTGGATGACAAGGGGGTGAGTAAATTATTTGTAATTCTTGTTGTTCTGAAAGTGGATTTCTCCTTTAACGACTTTGCAGATTGTTTACATTTAAAGTTAGCTACATTATATCTGCAAAAAATATATTTTTTGAAAACCCATATGACCTACTCTTTAAAAATAAGTGATTTCAAGCTGTTGTAACACAATCTGCAGTGAAAGAGGACTCATTTCGCTATACGTGTGTGCTGTCTAAGAGGCTGTTTCTGAGCGCTGTCAGAGAGCCGCAGTGAGTTCTCATAGAGCGCGGGAGTATTGAACGGAGTTATTTTTGAAGCTTTATAGGCCTTGAACGGTTAAATACACAAACTTTGTGTCAGAATGCTCGCCTTTGCAAGTATCCTCGTAAACACAGTAATTTAGTTCTTAAGTGAAAGTAAACAGCCGTGAAAGAAAACACATGTATAACAGCATATTGGATCCAGGCAGCTCTTAAAGTGACAGCAGTCTAATATTCCTGCTGTCTTTCATTCATGTTAATCAAACAACAAAAGAAAGAAAGTCTCTCACTGCTCTTGACTAAATCACTTTTGTGACTTTAATAATAAGAAAAATTCTAACTAAATTACCCCACTAACTCCTACTATTTCCAGATAAACTATTTAAGTGTATTTTTTTTTATATTGCAGTATATACTGCAGAACATCTAAATACAATGTCAGTTTTTTACCATATCATGCAGCCCTAATATGAATGGTGATTATACATGTGGACAAGATTTGGACATGCTGCGCGGTGTCACAGACGTAATTTGGAAAAGTCAAAGGCCTTCAGCGTATCAAACCACAGCTAATTGACCTACATGGGGACGTAAATGGTGCTTAAAACAGGCTGGCCGTCGTCGTTTCTGTTCACACATTGGCACACCTGCTTAAATGAGTGACAAAAGGCCCGTGCGGGGGGCACAGAGAAATAGGGCATGTGAGGTCTCTGTTGTGCAGCTGTGAAATAGGGCTGAAACCCAAACTCAGCCAACGGCCGTCTGATTGAAACGGGCTGCTGTTGAAATGGGATTTCATCCATTTTTCTTCTTTCTTTTTTATCTGTCTTCTCAACCAGACATATAAAAAAAGGATTTATCGTAAAATCAAACATCAGCTTACTGAACCAATTTAGTAAAGACATTAGCATAAAAAAATTAGCCTTATGTAGTATGTGGGTGGTTGACATTTAGGGATGATTATTTAGGGAGGGAATGTAGAGAACAAGACAAGAAAATTATATAGTTTGCACATACCCGTGGCTACTTAGAAAAGTGTGATAATTGGGCTTTTTCATTTTTTTTTTTTTTTTTAAACTAACATAGCTTGTTTTAACACAGCAGGACATTAGTAACAACTAACTTTTTGATGGACACACAGAAAAAATAGCTAATATGGGAACTATTTTAAGATGTGCTTTGTAGGAATCTCCTATTGAAAACCTATATTAGTTGTCCATCAGTCTGAATATTGAGAGCACACATGTCCTGTCTATGGTGGTTATAGCCGTAATCACTGACATATTCGTGCGTGAATAAGACCATAGATCTGTAGCTCTAAAAATAGGCCGTGTCATGAAAAAGTTACAAGGCAAAAGTCTCCTCCTCGCTTCCAACGTCCTTCAAAGATGTTATCTGTTCTTCCTGGCTGAGCAATGACTGCTTCCCCATAAAAAGAAATATATACAGATCATGAAAAATATGGTGTCACATCACATTTTATTTTGTATTTTTGGGCTAAATCACTTTAACCTAATATTGGTGTGTATAATCCTCAATAATTGTATGCCCTTGCAAATGATTTTATCCAAGCAACTTACATTGCATTCAAGGTATGCATTTTATCAATAGTTTTATTCATGCTGGTATGTTGCTATGTATATATTCTGACAAGAATTAGGATTCAGTGTTATTATTATTATTATTATTATTATTATTATTATTATTATTTTATTATTTGTAATTAATGTATGTAAATGTATTCTTTTTTATTTAATAATAATTGTTATTATTATAATTAATTATTTTTGTTTTAGAATTAAATATTTAGTATTTATTATTATTATTATTATTATTATTATTATTTGTAATTAATTATTTGTAATTTTGTTATTTGTTAATTATTAATTATTATTATTTTTTATAATTAATGTTTTTGTTTTATTATTATTATTATTATTATTAGTAGTAGTAGTAGTACTAGTATTAATAATTAAATCATTTATTTTTATTTATTATCATATATAATTTATTTTAATTTATTTTTAAATATTTTATAAATAAATATTTTTGATTACATTTTTGTTTTTATTAGGATTAAATTACTCAATATTTGTAAAATATTATCACTAAAATAATAATAATAATTAATAAAAATAATTATTATTATTATCATTATTATTAATTGTATTTGTTTTATTAGTAGTAGTAGTAGAAGTAGAAGTAGTGGTAGTAGTAGTAGTAATTAAATTTGTTATTCATTAATTTCACTTTATTTTTAAATATTTCATCATTAAATATTTTGATTAAATATATTAAATATATTGTTTTTATTGGGATTAAATTACTCAATAATTGTAAAATATCACAACAATAATAACAATAATAATAATATTTGTTTGACTATTTGCTTTTTGTTTATTATTATTATTATTATTATTATTATTATTATCATCATTAATCATTTTTGTTTCAAATATTTTGCATTTATTATTATTATTATTAGTAGTAGTAGTAATAATTATTTTACAGTTAAATATTTCTTTATTTATTGTTATTAGGATTATTAGGTTATTCAAATTAAATGATTCAATATTATCAATGACAACAAAAACACAATAATAATAATAATAATAATAATAATAATAATAATAATTGTGTTTGTTTTAGAATAAAATATTTTGCATTTTATAATTATTATTATTATTTGTTATAAAATTAAATATTTTGCATTTATTATTATTAGTTGTAGGAGCAGTAGTAGTATTTGTAATTAAATCATTTGTAATTAATTAAATAACATTTATTTTTAAACATTTTATAATGAAATATTTTTAATTTAAATATAATTGTAATTAGAATTAATATTACATTTAAATTACTATAAAAATGACACAATAATAATAATAATAATAATAATTATTATTATTATTATTATTATTATTTAGTTTTTCAAATTAAATATTTAGAATTGTAACTATTTTTTAAATATTATTGTTATGGTGACATTTAAATTACAAAAATATCATCAACCACAATTTTTGTTTATTTATTCATTCATTCATTCATTCATAAATTTAATTAATTATTTATCTATTTGGTTATTTAGACCTCTTTTTCTACTATAAAAAAATTAAGAAAAATCATGTTTGAAACATGGGTGAGCAAATATTGACAGACCTTTAATTTCTGAATGAACCTTCTCTTTTTTATGCTGTTGAGGATGACACAAAACACTAGCAACAAATGCTGCATAATACTGCTAATCTTCTCTTTTTACTATCTCCGCAATAACAGTAACTCTCCAACAGTATATTAATTCAGCGTTTTATCAATTTCCTATTATCTAGTTTGACACAAGACGCATCAGCTTTGACTTCGCATGCTGACCCAAGGGGAGACACGCTGCTTTGATTAATGTATATTTAACCGCTTAATGTGTTTTTGTATAGGCAAAGGACAAGATTAGCATTATTGACTTGTTGCAAACAATTAGGAGGTTAGCCAGCAACCACCCTGAATTGATTAATCACTCTGGACCGTTGTTTGGATAAAGCTGTTTACTTTTGTGAAGCGTATTTACCTTTGTCATTATTTATCAAGCCTCTGGATCATCGTATGAGCGCTTACACAATCCATACTGAAGATCCACCACTGAAATGTCCCAACTGAAACACTCATCACTGTCGGATCAGCTGCATTGTTCGCCGCTGCCGTGCGTTTTCTGCTCGCTCTGTCCCCAGCAGTGCAGCTGAGTGACACATTCAGATACGGTTGACAACCTCACAAAAGGAACATTGAGCATCTTAGATGCACGATGTTGACACCACACAGTAAGATCTGGTCCGGGTGTCATAACGTCACATAAAAGAGCTTGTTCTATGAATATGGGGGTCTTTGTCTCAGGTAGAGGTTAGCAGATGGAGCTGACACCATTAATATTTACAACTCTAAATGAAATGAATACATTTGGACTGTCAGTCACGGCACAATGGAGGCAGTCAGCAGAAAAAAGCTCCCTGGAGAGCAGAGGCTGAGGCGTCTGTGAGCACTGAAATATTAACACCAAATACTATGAATGAATAAAACAAAATCACTCTCGGAGGGAAATAGCTTTGCAGGTAAACTGAGAGTGTTAAGGGGTTTTTTTGCCCTTTTTGGTAGTACTAACGCACCGAGCATTGAAAATGTAAATATGCTTTTGCATTTGTCGTATAGTGGAGCTCTGTGAGGGAATAGTGTGACTAAAATCAATATTCGGGGAGGTAACAAACCTTGAAGCTAGCCTGAAAGCTTTTTGTGTCTCTGTCTACTTCCTACATTTATCAGTGACACATGCAAAGAGCTGATGTGCACAAAATTGCGTAAATTGGATCAAAAAAATAAAGCTCACAAAGAAAATCAATCTACGCTGGCACTTCTGAGAGCTCCTGTGCTGTGGTCACAATGAAGCAATTGAGGTGTGTTTTTGTCTGTGGGTATCAGGTGCTAGTTGGGAGAGTCCTGTCATAATGCTTAGAAAAGGACTGACAGAAAATGCTTTATTTAATAGAATACGGTTGTTTGCTTTTTGCTGTCATACATTTGCTGCCATATTGGAGTATTTCCAGCATGTAGGCTAATGTTTACACACATTTATACGTTTGAATGTCAAAATGTGCGATATGAATTAGTGCTGCTGGTTGATGTACCGGTTCAAACGGTAAACGGGTTTGAATTGCACACAGTATGAAATTTCAAGTGGCAAAGCAACATTGAGAATAGATCACTGTTAACTGCATACAATTCTGACTAATGGTTAGAAAACTATTAATAACACACAGCTAATTCTTTAATAGCGTTCCCAGTGATAAAGAATCCCAGTCATGATTCGTAACTGCTCTTTTAGAAATGTGATAAAACAAAAGACTTTTTAGAGATATGAAGGATGAAATAATATACTATGGGTACTCGAGATTAACATGAGATTGGGTGAAACTGTGTGTTATCCCCCGTTTAACTGGGCAAAAGGCGCTGAAGACGAATGCGAAGAGGAGAAAATACTGTTGCAGGTGGATCAGCTTATTATAGAAGCCCTTTTCCACCACTAAATCAAAATAAAAGTAACTGTGACTTTTTTTCTCACAATTCTGACTTTTTCTCACCATTGTGAGTTTACTTCTCGCAACTCTGACTGTTTTTCTCAGAATTGGGAGAAACATATCAGTCTTTTTTCTCCCCTCAATATTGAACTTTATAACTTGCAATTTATATTTCACAATTCTGAAAAAAAAGTCAGAACTGTAAGAAAAAAGTCAGAATTGTGTGGTTTTTATTGCACAATTCTGACTGTTTCTCTCATTTGTGAGTTTATATCACGCAGTTATGACTGTATATCTCACATTTGCGAGTTTTTATCAATTCTGAGAAAAAAGTCTGAATTAGGAGAAAAAAGTCTGAATTGTGAGGTTTTTATCTCGCAATTTTGACTTTATAACTCACACATAGGAGTTTATATTCAACAATTCTGAGAGAAAAGTCAGAATTGGGGGAAAAAAGTCACAATTGTGAGGTTTTTATTGCAAAATTTTGACGTTATTTTTCTCAATTGAGTTCATATCACGCAATTCTGACTTTATAACTTGCAATTGTGAGTTTATATTTAACAATTCTGAGAACAAAAGTCAGATTTGGGAGAAAAAAATCACAATTACAAGGTTTTAATTGCACAATTCTGACTATTTCTCTCAGTTGTGAGTTTATATCACGCAATTATGACTGTATAACTCACAATTGTGAGTTTTTATCACATAGTTCTAAAAAAAGTCTTTATTTCTCATAATTGTGAGCTTATATCACGCAATTCTGAAAAAAAAAGTTGGAATTGTGAGTGGTGATTTTATATCTTGCAATTCTAACTATATCTCACAATTGCGAGTTTAAATCATACAGTTTGGAGAAAAAAAAGTCAGAATTGGCTATTTGTATCAGACAATTCTGCGGCAAAAAAAAAACAAAACAAAAAAAAACAATCAGAAATGTGAGATAAAAGGTTGCAATAACCTTTTTTATTTTTTTTCAGTGGCAGAAATGGGCTTCCATAGCTAATTATTCACAATGCAATTATAACACAAATATTGGAAGAAAATCCCAAATATTGAATTGGGAGTGGGGGGTTTATATGAGGGCAACTGACCATCTTCAGGAAAGTTCACCTCTGTATAATGCATATTAATGTAGTATTTAAAAGCGCAGAGTTGTTTTGTTTATAGCGGTAAACAAGGAAATGTTGTATCGCTGCTGTTCCATAAGCGCCACCTGCTGTCAGAGGTTGAATTTGTGTTCTTATTCAACCATCTGCAGATGTGTTTTCTGCACTAGCATAATTTCATAAAGCTAAGGCCAGACCATTCTGTTTTCGCTTTAAATTTTGAAATCATACAATTTAATTTATATCAAAAACTGCTCATACTATATGTAGCATGTTTGTTTCATGCATTCTGATTCATATAAAGACACAGTCTGGGAAAAAAAACACGATAAACTCTCAAACAACCAGAATCCTTAAAAAAAGGACCGCCCAGCACCAAGGTTGCCAGGTTTTCACAACGAAACCGGTCCAATTGCTATTCAGAACTAGCTGCGTTTCAAGGGGGGTTCCCCCAGTAAAAAAAAAGTGCTAAATATAACATTATTGCAGTCTCTTCAACTTCAACTCCCTTGACTTTTTTTCTCTCTATTGCATGATACAATCTCGCAATTATAATATATATATAAACCCACAATTCTGACTTTTTTTTTCAGAATTGAGAGTTTATATCTCGCAATTGACTTTTTTTCTCAGAATTGCTTATAACTCACAATTGTGTTTATATCCTGCAATTAAGACTTTATAACTTCCAGTTGTGAGTTTATATCCTGTAATTCTGAGGAAAAAAGTGAGAATTGTGGGATAAAAAGTCGCAGTAACCTTTTTTGATTAGATTTTTATTTTTTTTTATTCAGTGGCGGAAACGGGCTACATAAATTCTACACATTTATTTGTAAATGTGTAACAATTTATATGTAAACTTGTAACATTTTAGATACTGTCAGTACTCTATTACTATAAAATTATGTTGGCAAAAATGAGTAAGGCCCCTTCTCATTTAAATCCAACACAGACTGGTGAGTGTTTAATGTTGTGGCCAGAACTCATTTTCCATAGACACAACAAAAAAGATCAGTTTTTGTTATTTAAATGAGCCTGTCAGTATTTTAAGGAGTTGTTTTCTTCTCCCTGGACTGTACACCCTAAATGTCCTTCAACTCAGTCTGGCTGTGGCCCATAATTATTCAGATTCCAGACATTAGTGATGATAAAGGCATGAAAGAGACTGTTAATGACTCGACTCTCTAGAGCTTCCTTCGCTTTATTCTTGTGGTTCATGTTCAGATCTCTCAAGCATGTGTCTTGGCCGGTCGCCCCTCGGATTACACGACTAGTTTGACTCTCTGGGTATATGGAGGGGCCGGATTCCTGTCTTAGTGCCTCCCAGGCTCCGTCCTGTCCTGCTGGGTAATCCCGGCCGTCTCATAAGAATTCAAGATTAATCTCAATCTTCTGTTGCGCTCAGCCGTGGTGATGAAAGTATGGGAGAGTTCCCTCACACAGCGGTGGGAATTAATGACCTTGTCTGAGGATGAAAACAAGATGTTGATGTGAGCTAATACATGCTACAGCTGTTGTCATTGCTCTGGAAAAATGTACAGTACGAGGCTTCAGTGACTTCAGCGGTATAAGGAGCTCTAAGTGCATTAGTGTTCAACTTGCTCAAGCTGTTGCGTCTTGACGTTTTATGAAGACATATGCTGTTGGACATATGTTAGACATATGCACTTGCGAATTTCTAGACCAAACATAGCAGATCACGCTATGAAAACAGTTTCTTGATCTGTGTCGTTTCAGTGAAATATCTAAACGTGACAAATTAACTTGAGAACAAAGTATCCCATTGTATCCCCAAAAGTATCCCAACTGTCCCACAGAAAAAAACTTGCAGATGAGGTGAGAAAAATATGTATGTTTAAGATGTATTTTGAATACCTTGTTTTAAAGTGGGTTTTTTTGTGAAAAGTAAGATTTAAAAAATGCATTTCTAAAGGATCAGAGCAGAAAATGTACTCACCCTCAGCCCATTCTAGTTCTGAACAGATTTTAAAAAACGTAGCGTTTCGTCACTTGTTCACCAGCGGGTCCTCTGCAGTGAATGGGTGCCGTCAGAATGAGAGTTCGAACAGCTGATAAAAACATCACAACTGCCTTAGTCACAACAATAACTTGCCTTGTTAAATTAGTGCCTCACAGCATTTTGTTTAATGTTTGTGCACTTCCTATTCATCTGGACAGTATTAATTCATTAAATGATGAACATTAGAAGAGCATCATAACTGGGCATGTATCCAGACGTGAAGTGTAGACCTAGCACATTTTGACGTTTTAAGAGCCGGTTAAGGTATTTCTGCAACTCGGCACTCAGAGGCGTCTGCAGAATGCGGTGTTTTGACATAGATAATGTTTTTTTGGGTATGCTTGTTAGTTTCTCATAATTCATTTACTGTATCGAGTGCAACAACGCAAACAGCATGTGCAAATAAAAGATTCTGTTAGTGGGTGTAATTGATTTTTGGTGGACTTCCTGCTAAGTGTTAACAAGCTTCTAGAGGCATCAGTGGAGGCTCACTGTGGATATTGTTTATACATTCTTGAGATGAGCTCTTCATAGTTGTGTTTACTGACAGTTCTGCTCTGGGTAGCCGTTCCACTGCGGCTCATCACATGCAGTCTGGCTGCTTGTGAGCGTACCTTCACTGTAGGATATTTCAGGTTCCTGTAGTGTGACAGTGAGGAGGTTGCGTAATGGAAGGTGTTGAAAATATGAGATTATTTATTTACCCGTAGCTTTATTTATTAAAGGATATCCACTTCCGGAACAACAATTTACAGATAATGTACTCACCCCCTTGTCATCCAAGATGTTCATGTCTTTGTTTCTTCAGTCGTAAAGAAATTGTTTTTTGAGGAAAACGTTTCAGGATTTTTCTCCATATAATGGACTGATATGGTGCCCGAGTTTGAACTTTCAAAATACAGTTTAAATGCGGCTTCAAACGATCCCAAATGTGGTTGTAAACGATCCCAGCCAAGGACAAAGGGTCTTATCGAGTGAAACGATCAGTTATTTAAAAAAAAAAAAAATACAATTTATATACTTTTTAATGTCAAACGCTCGTCTTGTCTTGTTCTTCCCGACCTCTGTTATTTTCCGGTTCATGACAGTTATGGGTATGTTGAAAAACTCCCATCTCGTGTTCTCCCTCAACTTCAAAATCGTCCTATATCACTGTTTTACCTTTTTTGTTAAGGGCGTTTGCATGTTCACTTCGCAAAGACTGGGTCATTGCTTCTGCAGCGATGTAGGATGGTTTTGAAATGATTTTTGACGTTGAGGGAGAAAATATGATGGAGTTTTTCGACATACCCTAACTGTATTGAGTCAGAATACACAGAATACAGACCGATCGTTTCGCTAGATAAGACCCTTCTTCCTCGGCTGGGATTGTTTACAATCGCATTTGGCATCATTTGAAGCCACATTTAAACTGCATTTTGGAAGTTTAGACTCTGGGCACCATATCAGTCCATTATATGGAGAAAAATCCTGAAATGTTTTCCACAAAAAACACAATTTCTTTACGGATGACAAGGGAGTGAGTACATCATCTGTAAATTGTTGTTCTGGAAGTGGACTTTACCTTTAATTTGCTAAATGTATGTTCAGGACAGTCAACATAAAATGTGTGACACAGTAAATTTTAATGTATTTACAAAGTTTTTTTCCCTTTCTTTCTAAAGAATAAATCAGTTATTGGAAAAGTGTGGAAAAAGAACCTTTCAGTGATCAGTTTTTAAAAGAACTGTTTTTCTTTGTGTGAAAAACATTTTAAAGCGGTCATCGGATGCAAAACTCACTTTTACATGTTGTTTGAACATAACTGTGTGTTGGCAGTGTATATACACCACCACCCTATAATGATAAAAATCCACCCAGTAGTATTTTTTTTAATCTTTAGAAGTAATATCCCCTTTTTCAAATCAGACTGTTCTGTAGCTTCCAAGGCTGCTCCCACGATATTTGATTGACATGACTGTCTTACCTTAGACCCGCCCTGAGTGAGCTGAGAAGAGTCCCACCGCCATTGTGTTGACTCTGGTGCAGGGGAAGACAAGAATGTCTCCGAAATGCGCCCGGCAATCTACACAAATGTGTCTGTGTTCATGCGAATCATTCGTGATCCAGCTTCACCTACAGCAGAAGTCAGTATGAGGGTTTTGATGCAACTTTGCAAATCACCTTTCTTAATAATGTGCTAGTTAGCAAGTTTTGCGGCTAAATGCGGCTAAGTAAACATTACAACTCATCACCCCACAGAAGAGAAGGGCGGGGTGAGCAGAGCTCATTAGCATTTAAAGGAACATGCAACAGTTGAAAAATATCGGTATATCGATTTAGATTAATTTGGATATATCAGGTACTGTACATGGCAAATTTTCTTGAAGAAAAAATCTCTCAACTAATGCTGTAAAATATAAATGAGTCAGTGGTACTACATCATAATACTGAAGCCTAAAATTAATAGATTCGCACTGTATACAAACACTTACACTCAATGAAGTTTTTCTAATAATAATGTTACAATTACATAATTATATTTCTCCTCCAATTTGTTTTTGAAATATAAACATTTAAACGGTGGCTGTTATAAAAACTTGACAGATTTATTTAAACATAAATTAAACATTATAAAACATAATGTTATATAGTGCATACATTTCGCTAAATGCTCCTTTCTATAGTTAATTTAATTTAGAGGTAAATGTGACGTTGTTTACAAACTGTTATATTAATGCCTTTACGCGGTTGAAACACTGTTTGAATGATTACATGAGACAGGATATAGATTTCTGTAAATTGTACTCTTTCTTTTAACATAGCTTCGGATGTTCATCCATGTTTATTTTGTGCTGAAACTGGTTAAAGCCAAGGAGATCATCAGTTCATGTGTGCTGCCGCTTTTCTTGAACTGAAAAGTGCCAAAACAGCATTTATTGTTTGAATACAGTAATAAAATGGACAGAATTTGAAATCTAAGACTTCCTTTCATATCAAAAGTAACAAAGCGCAAAGCTTATTGTGATTTATTGGATGAAAGGTGTGATGAAATGTTCCGTTCATTAACTAAAAACAGGCTAGACTAATCGATTCTAGAGTTTGAAAGATGTCTGTCTTGTATATAATCACAAATTTTGTGTTTCACTGAAGAGTAAACTCCTCAAACACAAACTATACCACTTCTTTTGAAGGCTTCATGAAACGTTGATGTTCGAAGAAAAAGCTCATTACCTTAGTAACTTTTTAAATTCTTCATTCACCTTGATATGGAGATGACAGGCAGTACAGCACAGACGAGTTCAGTCCTTCACCCCCATTAAACAAGTGAACTCCCCTGTGTGAATCCTGAGATGAGTTCAGCAGGTTGACGCGGCACCTCTAATGGATATTAATGTCTCTCCAACCGCCTGCTTTGCCAAGGAGGGTTACAGACACATCTGTGGCCTCAAGTTGGCCAAGAAAATTGTTGGAGAGGGCTTACAAAAGACTGCATCCATATCTTATACTGCATGAAATTATGTCTGTCAATGAAAAAGGCCCGTGATGTCAGTCTCAGCATTGTCTGAGGAAGAATGGACCTTTTTCTTTCCTGCAGATTTAATTTCCTCACTGTCAACCGCTGTGATCTCAGGCTGAGGTTTTTGAGCTGAGCAGCTTGTTTATGAAGCAAAAAAGTGTGTGCAGATGGAGTCGTATAGCGTAAGCTTGATTCATCCTACTGATTGATGGAGATGCAAAAAGCTTTTTACCACGAAAGCTTCCAAATAAAGCTTACTTGCAGGTTAGTCATTGGCATTTAGTTGTCATGTTTTGAAGGCATTTATTGTTGATTGAGTTAAAGAACGATTGATGTTTCTGTCTTTCTTGAATGAATCATTTAAAGTAAACGAATCGTTCTCATTTAGTCACCGTGCGCTGACTCATAGGTCTCTCCTTTTTAAACGTGTGACTACTTTGATGGCTTCTCCTACCTTTGAAGACTGACTGTAGCGTGAGCCAGTAGCATTCGAGTGTGGACTGTGAAGCATCGTTTCATTGGTTGGCCCTACTGAACGCGTGCACTGTGTTTCGAGTCTGAACGAGACTCTGAGTGGAACCACTGAACAAACTAGGGCATCTCGTTAGTAAGCGAAATGAACAAATTAGGACGTGTTGTTTGTGAATGAGTTGGCGTTTTCGAGTTTAAACAAGACTCCAACTGGGACGTGTCGTCCGTGGATGAGACTCTGCTGAATGAAAGGGGGCATATTGTTCATTTAGTGCAAAATATGAATCAATCTTGGGTGGAAAATGGTAAAAATGATTGATGATACACAAATTAAATGATACAAGGATGGTTTTTGAAACCAAATTAATTTAAGAATTTTTGTCTTTTTCTATAGCTTGATGCATTGATATAACCATCCTTTTAATAAAGGATAAGACACTCTTATGTCAATGATTTTGTGTTTTTGAACAACTCTGTTAAGTCAGTTATTTATTTATTGAGTCAATAAGACTTAATAAGTCACCCCCTACTGGTAATGATGTCATTTAAAA
>JAHKKF010379488.1:0-10412 GCA_019740295.1 Labeo calbasu | reverse complement strand
GTCATTTATTATTGTGTTGTTGCTGCCCTACTTTAGTCATTCGGCAGATACTTTTATCCCCCAATGTGATTTACTTTGCATACACAGTATACCAGCATGCAAGGGCTGGTAATTAAAACATCTAATCACAATTCAAAGTAATTTTTTTCATGATTTTTGTGGTTCTACAGACCTAGGAAGGATCGTTAGCAAACCCTAAACACTTTTCTTCATTTTTGCTTTACAGAAGAGGTGGACGTTGACGTGGAAGGAACAGACTATCTGCTGGGAGACCTGGAATGGAGCACCAGCAGCGTAAGCGACTCGGACGAGCGGGGAAGCTTGCGCAGTAGCTGCAGCGATGAAGGCTATTCCAGTGCCAGTCTCCGTCGCCTCGCCAACCCTCAGGAGAAGAGCCCAGCGCTGGGCTGCAGTCTATAAGAGCACAGATCACCCCGGGTTCCTCAGCCACTCATCTCCCACCACTTCAACCTGTACCTCCAATCACCTTCAGCCAGGTCCTCCTCTAATACTTGAACGGTGTTGTCCCTTTTCTCTTGCTCCAGTCAAGAGGAGGAAGCACGAAGAAAGTATTGGAATTCGGATGTGCCGTCCACCAACGACCTCATATATGCAGCACTAACTGGGAGAAAACCCCTCGCCCACTTGCCCCTCGTCCAATCAGATCTTCCCACCCATTCGCCTTCACTCCCATCCCACCATCCTGGAGAGAGGCACTCGATTTGGGACATTCCCATTCCCGAAAGACCCTCAAAAGACCCTAAAGACCTCACAGCCAGATGAAGAATGTGTACCATACCACACCCACTGCCTAGTCACTGTCGCACTCTGGGACAATCGCACCCAGGCTGTCTTACGCAGCCCTTTACGTTCCTTCAATCAAAACTGAACCGTCCAGACACAGGGCTGAGCAGTTAGCTAACCTACCAGAGCATGGTATTTTGCACTTAGATGACGACGTCCGTAGGAGTGGCCTTTTTACCCTCGTCCCAAGCCAGGTTTGCCGGATTCGGGAAAGCTGCGAGATCAGAGCAAAAGGGCTACTTCTACCGTGCAGCGAGGATCGCTTCGTGTCAAAAGATGTGCCGTCATGTCGTTTTGTTTTCGAAAACGTCTCTCCGAAGGGACTGCAGCTACTTTAGTGATGTATCAGGCGTAGTGTGTTAGCTAGTCTTAAAAAATATCTACCTGCACTGTCTAATACCCGCACGCCCGACACTCCCGCGTGGGCAGCGATTACTGACGTGTTGTTGTTTCCTCGCTTTTTTTTTCCTCGTATGCTGTGCGAAATCATCAGGGCGGTAGCAATACACCCCTCAACTGGACTTAACCGGTGGATTCCTGACGCAAGAGAAAATCTCTATCCGTCGTTTTTTCATTTTAAATTTCTACATCGGTGGGGCGAAACGAAGCGTTTGCAGCATGAGATTCTTCGAGGGTTTTGTGGGTTGGGTTTATGAAACGGGGTGGGAATGGAGGTGACGTCTGGATCTCAGGTATCTCTTCCTCTCTCTCTAAGGACAGTGGCGTTTTTGGTGTGCGTGTGCATTTTCTTCACGTTTGTCATTTTCTCTCGACTGTTCGGCCCTAGGGCGACTCTAGAAGCACATTCCACGGTAGAGCAGAGGTTTACGTCATTGCATGGACTGCAGACACTGATACAAAGGTCTGAGGATTCAGATTACCTGCTGTATGAGCGACGGACCTCTGCTCCTGCGCCATCAGGCTCATTGTAAGAGTGTGAGTGAGTGTGTGTATGTGTGTGTGTGTCGGTGGCTGCACTGCATTGCAGTTTCACTCCAGCTATTTACCATTTCAGCTAAATGTAGTCATGATGTGTATATAGTTCACAGAAAAAGAGAGATATCTACCCTATATGTACGTATATGGATAAAGTATTTATATTTGATCTACATTACAGACTATAAATATATATGAGAATATATTTAAGTAGTGATTGCCTTAGTTGCTTCGGTTCTCCTTATCGTTAGTTTCAATGTGTAGTTGATTTGCACTATATATAGATACGTATAAATACATATATCCTATTTTACACATCCTAAAAATCTTCGTTATATTTTTTCCTGCACTAAAATGAAAACGTGTCGACTAAAAAACATAAAAAGCAAGATAAACCTCAATAAAAAAAAAAAAAGATCGGGATGTATTTGTTAGCGTGTTGGTGGCACTGCGATTGTGGAAAGTGGGTAATCAGAGTAGTCGTTATTATCGTGCCTGACGGGACTAGGGAGAAGCGTTTTTCTATAACACTAGTGAGCGGGTTCTTTCGGGAGCCTTGTGAAGGATCTGTGTGTTTGAATGTACTGAAATCTACTGTTGCATCACAAATTGTAGAATATTTAATTTTGTAGAACGTTAGATGCACCAAAAACAAATCAGATTGTTCAACATATGGAATGCTGCTGTTGGGTAGTTTTGACATTTAAAAACATTTAAAATCCCCAAAAAAAGTTTATAATTAAAAAATAACAAGTATAAATTTTGTGTTTTGAGTTGTAGCCATGAGAGCATTACAGCACGGTGTATTTTGGAAAAGGGGGAGGGTGTACTGTGTATATAAATATGTGTGTGCTTGTTTGTGACGTCACTGTCCACAGACAGAGAGAAAGAGTTCAATTTAGCTTTTTTTCTTTCTTTTTTTGTTTGTTTTTCTCTTTGGGGAGGGCAGGGGGTTTGGGGCTGTATGCCTTTTGTATTGATATGCTTTTTTGTCTCGTTTTTATGTTACAAGTGTTTAAAAAGTGCAAACAAAAAGTGAACTTCCTTTTCAAGATTGTGTCTTGTTAACGAATTGGTGTCTTGAAGTTTCTCACGACCCACCGAAGTAGGCTCTGCTACTTTCTGTGCAGTTCAACCTTTTTTTTTTTTTCCCCCTCATACGCCGTCTTCTGTGAACACCAGTGGCGGGACATAGCTAACGTGTTGCACTTACGAATGTTACGTGAAAGACTCTACGGTGCTGTCACTCACACAGATGTGAATTCCCGCTCTAACACGAACCCTTTTTTGTCCCTACACTGCGCTTGTCACAGTCTATGATGTCACCGCGGGGGGTAGATGTACTACTTTTGATTTGTATATATGGGTTATGTACCGTACGTAGAGTACGAAACGGCTAAAGCCTTAAGACATACAAATGTATGGAAACAATAGATGTTATATCAGAAACTGATTGCAAACGTGGTCTACTGAAATGAACCCATCGCCAGTCATTCCCACTGATCGTGACTGCGTCTCAGGTGTTTCACACCTTTCCAAATATACATAAACACACACGCACACACACATGCGTGCATACACACACACACACTCATCCTTGAACATGTACTGCCTCTTGTAAGCTAAACGAAAGAGGTTTATGTCTGTTTTACATCCAATCAGAAATGGACATTTCTATGCTGTTACTTTTTAAGAATTGGGCTACTTTGATGTTGACTGCTAAATATGTGGTTAAAAGGAATGAACTTAAAATAAAAAACTGAAAATGTAGAGAGCGTATTTCTGTTTCTGTTCTTAACAAATGTATTTTTTTTAAATCGGTTATAGAGAAAGTTAGCATTCATAGACCCTGAAGTTTATACATCAAAGTTGAAAAAATAAACTTTCCATTGATGTATGGTTTGTTAGGATAGGATAATAATTGCCTGAGATACAGCTATTTGAGAATCTGGAATCTGAGGGTGCAAAAAAAAAAACTAATTTTGTGAAAATCGCCTTTAAAGTTGTCCAAGTGTAGTTCTTAGCAGTGCATATTACTAATCAAAAATTAAGTTTTGATATATTTATGGTAGGAAATTTACAAAATATCTTCATGGAACATGATTTTTACTTAATATCCTAATGATTTTTGGTGTAAGAGAAAAATCGATTATCTTAGTCAGTCAGTTGGCACATGCAGGTCCAGAACTGTGCGACCTGGATTTTGCCATCTTTGCTCAGTGAAGTTGTAAATTTAAGCTGTAAATTTCTTGTGACTGCCATGCTATACAAGAGTCAGGTTTATTTTC
The DNA here is from genome assembly GCA_019740295.1 of Labeo calbasu. Lineage (NCBI taxonomy): Eukaryota > Metazoa > Chordata > Actinopteri > Cypriniformes > Cyprinidae > Labeo > Labeo calbasu. Next base: position 6,384 of record JAHKKF010379488.1, on the reverse strand, counting down.
ATGCAGTTAAATGACATTTAAATAACACTTTCTACAATACAGACCGATTCAAAGCAACTTTAAAGTAAAACAGAAAAAAATGTTCATTTTACAATGTTCTTCAATTAGGAAACAATACTTTTGGTTATAATTGCACGTTCAGTTTAAACTATAAAGAAAATAGTGGTATTCCATGCTCATTTGATAGCATTTACAGACTATTATTTGTCTTTTAAGTCTTGTTAAAAATATAGTTTATTCAAAAATTAAAATTGTCATTATTTACTTCATTTAACTTGGTCGTTCCAAACCTGTATGACTTTTTTATTTTGCACAACACAGATATATTGAGCTCCACTGACTTTAATTGTATGGATAAAAGACTTTCGTTCTTTTGTGTTTAACAGAATAAAGAAATACATGCAGATTCAAAACAACATGAAGTTGAGTAAAGGATGACTTTTTGGGTGACTATCCTTTTAAGGGACATTAAAAAAAAAATGCTGAAACTATTATTATTTGCTAAAATTTAGCTATTAGTATCTTGCTACTAATAAAATAAAATAAAATGACTGCTTTTGGGTTAGACGTTATATTTGGCAAATAAGAATTTAAAACTTACTGTTACAGAAACAGGTAAGGAAAGGAAAAGAAAAGGAAGTGACTTGTGGGCAAGTATGGTGACCCATACTCAGAATTTGTTCTCTGCATTTCACCTATCCAAGTGCATACTCAGAGCAGTGGACAGCCAACGCTGCAGCACCCGGGGAGCAGTTGGGTGTTTGGTGCCCTGCTCAGAGGGTCTCACCTCAGTCGTGGTATTGAGGGTGGAGGAATAGTTCACCCAAAAAATTTAAATTCTGTTATTAATTATTCACCCTTAAGTTGTTCCAAACCTGTAAGACCTTTGTTCATCTTCAGAACACAAATTACAAAACAAAAATTTGTTTTGTGCACAAAAAGTATTCTTGTAGCTTCATAACATTACAGTTGAACGACTGATGTCACATGGACTATTTTAATAATGTCCTTACTACCTTTTTGGTTCATAAACGTGTCTGTTGCATTGCTGTCAATGCAGGTCTGAAAGCTCTCAGATTTCATCAAAAATATCTTAGTTTGTGTTCCGAAAATGAACAAAGGTACTGATTTGGAATGATGTGAGGGTGAATAATTAATGACTGAATTTTCTTGTTTGGGTGAACTATCCTTTTAAGGCAGGATGAAAATGGAAAAAAATATATTGCAGCCTGGCAAGAACACACTTGACAGCTTCTTCCATGGACAAAAATAAAAATTAAGAATCTAAGCTCTCTAATCAAACTAATTTTGCCATTTCCTTTATTTCCTGTTCCAACCATCAAGTCGTTGCAAAGTAACTGCAACCAATGTTACACATAATTTTTTTTTTTTTTTATCCCCAACAAGTTAAGCACATACCTGTAGCTAATTATGAAGATTTCATTGCTCATGTCAATCACAGTGCTAATTGCCTGAACAGCTAGGGATAGTTCAGCCAAAAATGAAAATATTTTCATTAATTACTCACCTTAATGTCATTCCAGACCTTCACTCAAAAATGTCAGAACACCAGCTCCTGCGTCAGCAGCACCACACGCATATGTTGTGAACAAGTGCCAAAATCTGACACGAAAGAGAAGAAATTGTTGAATTTTGTGTTTCCTTTGCATACAAAAAGTATTCTCGTAGCTTTATGACAATACAGTTGAAACACTGATGTCACATGGAGTATTTTAATGATGTCCTTACTAATTTTTTGGGCCTTAATTGGTCAGTTGCATTTCTGTCAGGTTCAGAAAGCTCTCAGATTTCATCAAAAATATCTTAATTTGTGTTCCGAAAATGAACGAAGGTCTTACAGGTTTGGAACGACATGAGGGTGAGTAATTAATGACTGAAATTTTTGGGTGAACTTTCCCTTTAAGGCAGGATGAAAACAAAAAAAATAAATATTACAGCCTGGCAAGAACACACTTGACAGCTTCTTCCACATCAATAAGTATTGAAGAAACTAAGCTCTCTAATCAATAAAATTTTGCCATTTCCTTTATTTCCTTTCCCAACCATCAAGTGGTTGCAAAGTTAGTGCAACCAATGTTATGCATGATTTTTTTCCCCCGACAAGTTAAGCACAAACCTGTAGCCGATTATAAAGATTTCATTGCTCATGTTAATCACAGTGCTAATTGCTTTCACAGCTAGGAATAGTTCACCCAAAGATGAAAATTCTGTCATTAATTACTCACCCTCATGTCGTTCCAAACCTGTAAGACCTTTGTTCATCTTCAGAACAGAAATTAAGATATTTTTGATTAATCCTTTAAGGATGAAAATGGAAAACAATATATATTACAGCCTGGCAAGAACACGCTTGACAGCTTCTTCCATGGACACAAAAAAAAAATCAAGAAGAAACTAAGCTCTCTAATCAAAAAAATCCTTTATTTCCTTTCCCAACCATCAAGTGTTTGCAAAGTTAGTGTTGATTTTTTAAAACTTATGCATGATTTTTTTTTTCCCCCAACAAGTTAAGCACAAACCTGTAGCCGATTATTACGATTTCATCGTTCATGTCAGTCACAGTGCTAATTGCCTGCACAGCTAGAGATAGAGTTCACCCAAAAATGAAAATTCTGTCATTAATTACTCACCCTCATGTCGTTCCAAACCTGTAAGACCTTCGTTTGGAAATGTCAGAACGCCGGCTCCTGCATCAGCAGCACAACATGCATATACTTCTAACATGTTGCCAGTACTCAAGTCAAAACGTCATTAGGAATGAAATGAATGCAAGCAGAGTTGGTCTACGTTATTAGTGGTGTGGGGTAGATGCATATAACATGCACTCGAAAACTACTTATTATATGCACGCCAAAGTCAATTTCAGAGAATGAATAGCACGTCAAATAGAAACAGAAAATCGTGCTATTGATAGGCAGTTCTCTCGAATCAGTACATTAGAACAAAAACAATACCTTAAAAATAAAAAAAGAAGCAGGTTTTTGAAATCACATCATTTTAAACCAGTAAACTCCTGGAAAGTCCAAGCATCCAGTAAGTGAAAACATTCAAACAGTAAACTAAAAACAGAGCTAATAATGCAGAGGATAGTGACTTACATCCAGATGCCAGTAAATTATTATTTTCAGCGTGTATTTGGATTAAAAGCAGGAGTGTTTTATAATGAATGCTGGCTAAAGGTGTTTTATGCGGTGGTCAGATAGTGATTCTGAATGGATCCATATAGTAGTACAATCAGGTACAGTCCGGAATTGTGCTTGTTTCTATTGAAAATGTTATTTAATGATTGATTGACTGACTGTGGTACTATGCATTCATTGTGAATTATGCAAATTCAAAAGTACTTATTTATTTATTTAATTTTTGGGGTGGGGGTAAGTACCAGCACTTCTTTTTTTCCACTTCAAACACTGGAAATATCTTAATTTGTGTTCCAAAGATGAACAAAGGTCTTACAGGTGTGGAATGACATGAAGGTGAGTAATTAATGACTGAATTTTCATTTTTTGGGTGAACTATCCTTTTAATGCAGGATGAAAACAAACAAACAGAAAATATATATTACAGCCTTGCAAAGTTGGTGCAACCAATGTCATGCATGATGTTTTTTTTTTTTTCCCTAAGATCATGTCAGTCACAGTGCTAATTGCCTGCACAACGCTGGAACAAATACTAACCCCTAACCTGAACCTTAACCTTAGTAAAACATTGGTAGCACAACCTGATAGAAAACATAACCTTTTGCTGTGATCAGATTCATTCATAGTATTTCTGACCTTTTCTTGACAGGTGACGTGTGTGAATGAGCTGACCAATGAAGTCGCCTGCTGGGTGGGGTTTGCGCTTGACTGGGTTCGGGGAAAAAATCATGCAAAACACCAGCAAATCCTGAATTTCTTTTTGCAGTTGCTAGTCACTGGTGGCAGGTGGTCATTATAATGTATAGGGGGAGGGGATGTTGTCAATCTAGAGACTTTATTGGACAGAAAAAAAAAAAGAAGTGGAATACAAGATGCATCATCAATAATTATGTACATTTTCTGTCCATTTTAAACGCATGTACATGCTTGTCTTGAACCACATCAGAGCTAAAATGCATGAACTACAAGCCACAAATCTTTAATTGTGATTTCATGAGGTTTTTGACAATTGACTAAGACTGTACTGATAATAACCGTGCCAGTTAATAGAATAGCCGTTTTGCTCTCTAGCCCCACAGATCGTCTAATATGCGGTGGAGTCCCTGAAAACAGGCAGATGATATCTCAGCTGTCATTCAATAACTAGATCAGAGAGCAGAACGGACGATGGAAGCATGAAGGGGGAAGGGTAGGTGTCGTTTTTAGACGGCACAAAAGCGGAAGCGATAGACCAGACTGAGAAGAAGAGAGATGAGTGCTATCAGGGTTTAGACAGCCTAGTTGGATTATGGCTGCAAAGCTATAATGCTTAAAGGTCACCATAATGAACCCGTTTTCCTCTCCCCTCTTAAGCGTATTTAGTGTTTTCTGAGCAAAGTAAAAATAGAAGTACACTCGTCAAATGGCATCTGTAGTTCTAAAAAGACTCTTTTAACTTTCATAGAATATTTTCATTGCATAAGATTCTTTAGAGTGGAAAAAACAGTCTTTAGATTTTAAAAGTTAGCATTGTTCTTCACACTAATGAAAAAAATTGTTTTGTTTAAGTGAAAACACCCTTTTAGGACCTTTATTTTGAAGGGTGTATTATTAAAAAATAGTGTGTGTGACGGGAGAAAGTGTCTGAAAAAAAAGTAAGTTTCTGTTTGATTGATTCTGATTCACTGTTCATTCATCAAGTGTTGAACTGTGCCCAAAAAAAAGTGTAGAAACAATTTCCACTCAGAGATTTCACAAATAATTAAAGGCTTAGTCGGTAACATGTTAAATTAAATGTTAGAGTTTTTTTCTTTGAAATATATAATTTTTCATTTTGTATTTGAAAGAGTATTATTAATAAACATTCTTTTCCACATATTTAAAATAAACATGCCTGAGAGGTGAAATTGCATGAGGTAAAACTCATTTTGAGGGAATGTTTCTCGAGCATAAATATGCGTGTTTTGATTTTTACATTTTGATCTTTTATTTGTAGTTCTATATTAAGTCAATATTTAGTGAGCTTTATGCCTTAAACTTGACACAAGGTGCTTTGGATAAATATTGCTAAATGATTTAATGTAAATGTAAGACAGAAGTGTTTGCTTACTGGGTTGAGCTTGTTTTGTGGATGGTTTACTGGAAGAAGTCATTGATATTGATTAGAAATATTTTTTGCAGTGCACTTAATGTAGTCTTGAGTGGAGAGACTAGAGTGCAAAGGTGGTTCAGAGGATTAGTAGCAATTTGTGGGTCAATGTTTTTGACGGGACCCGAGCGTTAGTGGGTCTGTGGGTGGGTTTAAGTGTGTGTTTGTTTGTGCTCGTGTTTGTGTGTGGGTCAGAGTCTGTTTGACCCCTCTGTCCACCCTCAGCTGTCAGATTAGACAAATCCAGCAGCTTATCCAGCAGCCAGCCGCAGCAACCTTTGCTTCTCCACATACACAGCAGCATTCATCGATGCACTGATTAACACATGAACCCACCAGCACTCTAAAACACACACCAGAATATGACACAATCAGTCATTAGATCAGTAGTCCTGGTGTATATATGTGTGTGTGTGTGTGTGTAATATATATATTACTGTATATGTGTGTGTGTGTAATTTATATGAGGGTTGTCAGTTGATTAAAATTCTTAATCTAATTAATTACATGATGTTTCGATAATAAATTTGACTGTGAAAGTACCCACAAAATATTATTTAAAGGAGAACTCCACTTACAGAACAACAATTTACAAATAATTTACTCACCCCCCTTGTCATCCAAGATGTCCATGTCTTTGTCTGTCGTAAAGAAATTCTGTTTTTTGAGGAAAACATCTAAGCATTTTTCTCCATATAATGGACTGATATGGTGCCCCGAGTTTGAACATCCAAAATGCAGTTTAAATGCGGTTGTAAACGATCCCAGCTAAGAAAGAAGGGCCTTATCTAGCGAAACGATCGGTTATTTTAATAAAAAATAATACAATTTATATACTTTTTAATGCCAAATGCTCGTCTTATCTTACGGTGCTTTCACACCTGTAGATCGATTGCTTTGTTCTGAAACAGGGGTTAAAATTATTACAGTGTTGCTTTTTATTCATGGTGCGGTTCGCTTTCACACAGCAAAGTTTCTAAACGACCCTAATGTGTTGATACAAGTCACGCGCGAGTAAACTGTCCTCTCATTGGTCAAAGTTCCACGTTTTTTTCCGGGATTCCGCTCAGCTGTCATCTATCAGGATGGAACAAC
>JAHKKF010379472.1:0-10892 GCA_019740295.1 Labeo calbasu | reverse complement strand
GGGCACCATATCAGTCCATTATATGGAGAAAAATCCTGAAATCTTTCCCTCAAAAAACTATTTCTTTATGGCTGAAGAAAGAAAGACATGGACATCTTGGATGACAAGGGGTGAGTACACTTCTCCTGATGGACTAGAGTTGTGTGGAAAACTCTGGGGACCATTTGCACCAGCTGGACGTACACCTGGTTGTAAGACTAGGCTGGGCACAAAATGCGCTTTAAGTCAAGCAACACAAGGAAGTAACACGCAAACTTTGCGCAAGAGTTATGAAAGTGAAAATAACAAAAAATGATGGCTAAAGCTGCATTAACGGTGCATATTCTCTCAGAGACAACGAGAGACGAGTCTACTTTACCATATCCTGATAACGGTATATAACTGTATTAAATTATTCCCCTAATATTTCTATTCGACATCTTGCTTGGACAGTATAAATACTTGGAAATACTTAACGTGAGTACTTAACGAAAGATGTCAGTAGGCTAAAACGCACAATTGGCACGTAAAGATACATATGCCTCAGGAAAAACAATCATTGTACATAAACACGATAGTCAGCTAGAAAAATAACTCTAAAGAGAAGCATTGTATTACATACATTTTGTTTTACTTAACCTGTCGCCTTTATTCTAGGATCCATTGGTGAGCAAGTGATGTAATGCTACATTTCTACACATCTATTCTGAGAAACAAACTCATCTACATCTTGGAGTAAATAAGTAAATTTAAGCAAATTTTCATTTTTGGGTGAACTGTTTCTTTAAGTTAAACAGACAAACACACACACACACACGCATGCATCCCTCACCTGGCGGACCTGAGTGGGGTCCATACCGCTTTCAGTAGCAGCTTGAAGTTAACAGGAAGGTTAAAAACGAATGTTAGTAAATAATAACAGTGCAAGATTAGCTTCTCACAGGGTTAGCACTTCAACAACATCAACAGCAAGCTACACAGAAGTTTAGAATGAAAACACCACTTTAGCAACATAAGCATTACAGACATTTTTGACACATGCAAGCACAAATTAAAGTAGAGGAGAGTAAATAGGACTTGACCTTGCATAAATTTTCATTAAACATGAAATACATCACATAATAAAAATTAAAGGACATTATCAGTTAAACAATTTTTTGGTCTGTTTCTTAAAATTGTGAGAGAATGTACACTACCAGTCAAAAGTTTTTGAACAGTATGATATTGTATTGTTTTTAAAGAAGTCTTCTGCTCACCAAGTCTGCATTTATTTGATCCAAAATACAGCAAAACCAGTTATTTGTGAAATATTTTTACTATTTAAAATAACTTCTAATTTCTAGTTGAATATATTTTAAAATGCAGTTTATTCCTGCGATCATTGCTGAATTTTCAGCATCATTACTCATGTTTTCAGTTTAACATGATTCTACAGAAATCATTCTAATATGCTGATTTGCCATTCAAGAAACATTTTTTATTATTATTATCAATATTTAAAACAGTTGAGTACTTTTTTTCAGGATTCTTTGATGAATAGAAAGACCCAAAGATCAGCATTTATCTGAATTAAAAAGTTTTTGTAACCTTATACACTATACCATTCAAAATCTTGGAGAAAAAAATTATAGAAATGAACGCTTTTATTTAGCAAGGATGCTTTAAATTGACCAAAGTGATGCTAAAGGCATTTATAATGTTACAAAAGATTTCTATTTTAGATAAATGCTGTTCTTCTCAACTTTCTATTCAACATAGAAACCTGAAACAAATCTACTCAGCTGTTTTCAACATAACAATAATACATGTTTTTTGACCAGCAAAATCAGAATATTAGAATGATTTCTAAAGAATTAAAATGATTTCTGACTGGAGTAATGATGCTAAAAATTCAGCTTTGAAATCACAGGAATAAATCCTATTTGAAAATATATTTAAATAGAAAACGGTTATTTTAATTAGTAAAAAAAAAAATTCTAAATTGTACTGTTTTTACTGTACTTTGGATAAAAAAAAAAAATCTTACTGTTCAAAATGACTGGTAGTGTAACTTAAATGCCTTGGAAGTGGGTGTTTAACGTTCTCTTCTAAAGTTGTTTCTGATTTGAAAATAAGTTTGTAAATTCAGGGTAGATTTAGGGTTCGAGGTACAGATATTACACATATATTTTACATTATTATCAGCCTATAATAATGTTGTTTCATAACCACAAAAATAGCCATCATTTACAAATAAAAAATAAAAACCAATAATTGGTTGGTGGTGAAAATGGTACAAGTTAATTTAGGCATCAAAATATGCAGCATGAAAACTGTCCATGCATTTGAGATTATGAGAGAATGTTATTAAATTACAGCAAGGTAATCTACAAATAAAAATGGGGGAATAAGCATTATATGAGCATAAGCACAGTTAAATATCTAATATCGAAAAACACTGGGAAAAAAAGATACGCGACTAATATGTTGTGCATATTCTGCAAAAATACATGTGTAGTCCTATTTTTCTCATGAGATCAGGTTTTATATAAAGGGTCAAACCACCCCGTCGTACCTCTGTCACAGCTTTGCCCCGTGTAGCCGCTGTTGCACTCACAGTAGGCCTTCCCCAGCCCGGACACGCGACAGCGCCCGTGTTTACAAGCTACGTACTGACAGGGACTCAACTGCTCTTCTTCATCACATAATACACCTGCAAAGCCTGGATGACAGCGACAGCTGTACGAGTATGAGTTTATGGCCAAACAGGTGCCATGGATACACCTGAGAGACAGAGACACAAACAAAAAATCTTTTATGAGATCACAATTCTTATATAATGAAACCAGTGGGTGCGCTTTTTAGCCTCTTACTTGTTCCCGTCACATGGGTTGTTGATCTGCTGGTCACAAAGCGGGCCGGTCCATCCCGCCTCACACTCACAGCTGAAGGAGGATTGTCCAGTAGCATGGCATTGCCCGTGAGCGCATACACGCCGCTGGCAGGGCTGACAGCCGGGCACCACCCCCTCCTGTAGCAGGAACTGGGTGAGGTCCTGGAGCTGGTCATTAATGTAAAGGTTTCGGATACAGCCGTGGAAACTAGAGCCGTTCCTCCCAGAGGAACGTAGGGAGGCCAGTCCAGACTGCTGAGGAATTCCTAAAAAGATAGGAGATTTATTATTATTTGATTTTATACGTAATAACCATTGTTCAAATTGGCAAGCGTGTTTAACATACCACCAAGATAAAGCGGAGCAGGGCTGGGTACTGGGCTGGGGCTGCTGGCAGTGTTGATGGATTTGGGGCTTCCTCCATCAATGGAAAGAGACAGAGACTGATCCTTTGCCACCAGCTCCACGACATGAAAACTGCCATCATTTATAGTCTCAACACTAGAGAGAGAACAGAGGTGAACAGTGAGGATAATACCTGCAGACAGTGTTTTAGTTGAGATATTGACTGTCATAAACAAGAGGAAGGTGCAAAACCAGTCTTAAACAGCACAGGTATATTTGTAGCAATAGCCAAAAATACATTGTATTGATCAAAATGATCGATTTTTCTTTTAAGCCAAAAATCATTAGGATATTAAGTAAAGATCATGTTCCATGAAGATATTTTGTAAATGTCCTACTGTAAATATATCAAAACCTATTTTTTGATTAGTAATATGCATTGCGTAGAACTTAATTTGGACAACTCGAAAGGTGATTTTCTCAATATTTTGATTTTTATTTATTTATTTTTTTGGCAACCTCAGATAGTTGTATCCTAGCCAAATATTGAGTCCTATCCTAACAAACCATAAATCAAAGGAAAGCTTATTATTTGGCTTTCAGATGATGTATAAATCTCAATTTCCAAAAATTGACCCTTATGATTGGTTTTGTGGTCCAGTGTCACAAATGAATAAAGACAAGAATTTTAATCATTACTACTGAAGGGAAGAAAAACCTTTTTAGGAGGTCAGTGACCCTAACACCAACCCGTTGCCAATTATATTTGATATTTGAACTAATTTCTGTGAAAAATTAAAATAGTTCTTACCAAAACTAAAGTTCCACTAACCAAAGCTAAAGTTCAGCTTAATGATCCATTATTGCTCCCACATTAAAATGTATAAGTAAAATTAAAATCTAATGCATATTACTCAGTAAATTATTATTTTAATAGCTTTGAAATTAAACCATCATGTATACAGTAACTTTATGTAAATACAGTAATATGAAAATGTTACTACTTGAAAAGTTTAGGAAGGTTTAAATAAATGAATAAATAAATCTAAAAGTGAAATATTACCAGTTAAAACGTGTTTTATATTTTAATATATTTTTAATATATTAGAAAACAGTACACATGTATATTTGGTGCTCAAGAAACATTTCTTACCATTATTTCACTTAAAAATGGTTGTTCTGCCTGAACAATGGTTGTTCTGAATATTTCGTAGAAACTGATACTTTTTTTCAGGATTTCAGCATGTATTTTGGTAACATCATATACGTCTATCACTTTTTATCAATTAAATGCATCCTTGTTGAATAAAAGTATCCATTTCCTTACTCAACTTTTGAACGGTAGTGTGGGTGTATGAAGTCGGTAACACTTTAGTTAACATTAGTTAACTACTTTACTTAACATGAACTAAAAATGAACAATACTTCTACAGCATGTATTAATCTTAATGTTAATTTCAACATTTACTAATGCATTGTTAAAATCAAATGTGCTTGTTAACATTAGTTAATGCACTGTGAATTAACATAAACGACTGTATTTTCAGTAAATAACATTCACAAAGATTAATAAATACTGCAATAAATGTATTGTTCATTGTTTGTTCATGTTAGTTAATACATTAACTAATGTTAACAAATGACACCTATATTGTAAAGTGTTACCATGAAGTATGTAAATATAATTCGCTTTATTGATAAAAAAAAAAGAAAATACAAGAATATGCCGTGATTTAGTTATAGCTTATTGTAAAATGAATAGTTCCAACTCTAAATTCTGATTGGAAAAGCTGTTAAACACATTTACAGCACTGAGTGTAAACGTGTACCTGTAGATGGCGGATGGGGGGTAGGATCCGGAGTCATAACTGACTCTCAGTCGTCCTCTGTAGAGCTCCACCGCAATGTGTTCATTATCTCCTTTATACAGCAACACTCCATTATCCTCATCTGTGGCAATCTATGACACGCATACAGATCACATGAGTGTGTCAGTGCATATCTGATGAAGTATTATTCGGATCTCTCTCTTTTACTCTCATCAGAATGTTCTCTATATGTGTGATGTACCTGCAGTGATATATTGGCCTGTTCCGTAATGAGGTTGGAGGGGATTTGCAGGAACGATTCTCTATTGATGAAGTTGACGCTGACCAGCTTCTCACAGTGCACGCCCTCGTAACCATGGAGACACTGACACACAGGATCCGTGTCCATGACAACACACTGTGCACCGTTGGCACAGTCATTGTGGTCACACGGACTGGTTCTCGGCAAGACCATTGGAGGGGAAAACTCGCAGAACAACCCACTGCACACATGCACACAGTGAGACACATATGTCACATGTTGAACTCTGATCTGTTCCTGATGGATGTAGTGTGTTTTTGTATTCCTGCTCACCTGTATCCTTCTGGACACACACACGTGTAGCCATTCACAGCATCGGTACACTGAGCCCCGTTTTTACACTTATTATCTGCACAATCATCAAAATCCACCTCACAGTGTTCCCCGGTATAACCTGGAGTACACTCACACCTGCACAAACACACATAAAATCAGCACATTTAATATTTAAGACCCACATTGTCATCTTTAACTCCAGTAATAATAAATATCAGTATTTTTTGAAAGATTCAATGAGATAGCTTGACAAGCACAGTTCTCTTTGTCCCTGCTGATGTATTTCATGTTGAAACATTTTTATCATTAGAACATTTTAATAATAATAGCTAATAGCTTTATTTACGTCATAGACCTGAATCATAATTTCATACTGGGGTATAGATCTGGTAACACTTTACAATAAGGTTCATTAGTTAACATTCGTTAACTACTTTAGTTAACGTGAACTAAGAATAAACAATACTTCTACAGCATTTATTAATCTTAGTTTATGTTAACTGCAGCATTTACTAATGCATTATTAAAATCAAATGTTGTGCTTGTTAACATTAGTTAATGCACTGGGAACTAACGTGAGCTAACAATGAACGACTGTATTTTCATTAACATTAACAAATATTAATAAGTACTGTAATAAATGTATTGTTGATTGTTTGTTCATGTTAGTTAATGCATCAAGTGTTACCAAAGATTTCTCTTTCAACCTTCAAGAATGATTTGTGCTTTTGTTGTTGTTTTTATGGGACGTTACTTACAGGTATATTACAGCAATACTGTGAAATATTATTATAATTTAAAATAATGGTTTTCTCTTTTAATATGCTTTAAAATATAATTTATTCCTGTGATGTAAAGCTGAATTTTCAGCATCATTACTCCAGTCTTCAGTGTCTCATGATTCTTCAAAAATCATTCTATTATTCTGATTGAAATGTAATGTTTTTAATGTAAAAAGAACATAATTTATTCAAAATAGAAATCTTTTTTTAACAATACAAGTCTTTACTATCACTTCTTATTAATTTATCACATCCTTGGTGAATTAAAGTATTAATTTCATAAAAAAGAATAAAAATTTACTGACCCCACATTTTTAAACTGTAGTTTATATCATTACAAAAGATTTTTATTCATCAAAGAATCCTGAAAAACGTATCACAGGTTACAAAAAAGGATTAAGCAGCACAACTGTTTCCAACATTGATAATAAATAAGCATATTAGAATGAAGCATCATGTGACTGGAGTAATGATGCTGAAAATTCATATATTTATATATAAAATATATATATATTTTTTTTAAAAAAAAGCTAAATATAAATGGGTCAATGTGAACTAAAACTACACACACAAAACTTAAAATACAGAAGCCATATTAAAAAAAATAAATAAATAATGTAAGTTCCATTTAACTCTGTGGTCAATATTTGTTGTAGGTTCATTAGTGTGGTTGGAATCATGGAATCATTTTTTTTTAATAATAATATTTATGAACAGTGAAATCTATAGTGTTCTGATATGAGACTTCTCTAATGACAAAAGTTTTAGGTACTTAAACCACTGAAATGTAAGTTTTAGTTTTTTTCTTAAGCACACTATAAAGCGCTACATGAACACATTCATCATCCCATTGTATCGCATCATATCATCTTTAAAACACCCCCCTCCAACTCATTTTTATAGTAAACCCAACGGGAGAGCTGTAATGGAATATCAGAACACAAACACAGAGCAGAACCTCAGAGACTCCAGCTGCATTCCACACAGCTCTAGTGTTGTGTTAACATCTGCACCAATGGGCATAAAAACACACAAATGAACTTATGTGGTCTGCTCCTCACACATATCAACAGAGAAGGAAGCGCGCACACTCACATACACACACCTGATGGTTTCTAACACAATGATTGTTTTGGTCTGCTGGAGAGTGGAATGAAATAAAAGTCGAGATGAGAGAGAAGGGGACGTCTGGAGGGGAGAGAGTGATGAAACTGAATCCAAACAGGGTTTGGATCCAACAGACTTGAGTGACTGCAGAAGGGCAGTTTTTATAGGGAAGGATTTAAATGTTCATATAGGAGTTTGTACTGGAGTCAGAGAAGTATGCTGAGATATTGTCACGACTGGTCTCACAGAGCCATAATATACAGTAAATTATACAAATATAGTATGGTTCAAAGGTTTGAGGTCAGCAGTATTTTTGTATGGGTTTTTATGCTGAACCAGAATCCCTTTATTTGACCAAAAATACCATAAAATAGTAATATTGCAAAATGTGCTCCTTCAGAAATCATTCTAATATCCTGATTTTAGATCAGGATATTAGAATATATAAATAAATAAAAAGTATTTCTTTTATAAAACTATGGTGATTGTGCATTGCTGCCACATACAACATCTTTTCTTATCTCATTAAATCGACATATTTTCTCATAACAACATATTTTGACATAAAAATAGTTTTTCCTGTTATATTATGCGAGTGAGCTTGTCCGCGCTGTTGTCGCCGCAATCCTGAGATAGGCGAGGATGTCGTTTTAACAACATAACATCTTGTTATTTTAAGAAAAGATGTTGTTTTAATGAGAAAAATATGTTGTTTTAAGGAGATAACATTCGTTATTACGAGAAAAGCTGTTTTAACGAGAAAAGATGTTAAAACGACATATCTTGTTATTACGAGAAAAGATGTTAAAATAACATAACATCTAATTTTGAGAAAAGATGTCGTTTTAAGGACATAACATCTCATTATGAGAAAAGATGTGGTTTTAATGAGAAAAATATGTCGTTTTAAGGAGATAACAACTCGCTATGTCGAGAAAAGATGACGTTTTAATGAGAAATGTCCTTTTAAGGAGATGAAATTCTTATTACGAGAAAAGATGTTAAAACGACATCTTGTATCATGAGAAAAGACGACATTTTAGCAAGAAAAGATGTTAAAACGACAACATCTCTTTATTTAAAAAAAAAGATTGTTTTAGTGAGAAAAAGATGTTTGTTTTAAGGAGATAACATCTTTTTTTTAATGAAAAAGCTTCATTTTAAGGAGATAAAATTCATTATTATGAGAAAAGATGTTAAAATGACATATCTTGTATTATAAGAAAAGATGACATTTTAAAAAAAAAAAGAAAAGGTGTTAAAACGACTTAACATCTCGTTACTTCGAGAAAGGATGTTGTTTTAGACAGAAAAAGATGTTTTAAGGAGATAACATCTCATTACTATGAAAAAAGATGTTGTTTTAATGACATAAGATCTCGTTATTTAAAAAAAAAGATGTGGTTTTAGGGAGATAACATCTCGTTATTACGAAAAATATTGTTTTAATAATTGTTTTTCATAAAAACAAGATGCTATCTTCCTAAAACGACATCTTTTTCTTGTTTTCTCACAACATCTCGGTATTACGACATTATTGAGTGGACAAAATATGTGTGGCAGCAATACGTCACCGTAATAAAACAGCTGTTGTTTATAAATGTTTATAAATATTTCACAGAGTTCAACTCAATTTATTTTCTATAAAGTAGCACAGAAAACATTTTTGAAAGATTTTATGCTGTAAACTTTGTAAATCTAGTGCCAAAAGCAGTCCAATAACTTTTAAACACAGTTTTGTATTCAGATGGATGCATAAAAACTGTATTAGAGAGAAAATCAGACAGTGTCTATATGTTTCAGATGGTCAGTAAAGAAGTGGAGTTCTAGTTCTATAATACAGGTAGCGGGGATCTTAGTGACTTACATAAATCCCTTAGTGGTTAGGATACATTTCGAGTCGTGCTGACACAGGTTTAGCTCTGAAGCGCAGAAATCCAGCTTATCTTCACACAGCTCCCCTGCACACACACATATACATTATAAACAGACAGAAAGAGTGGGAGGAGTATAAATAATCAAATAAGTGTTTACTGTAAGAAAACAAGATTTGCATCCCATTAAACCAGCAGGAGGGTGTTTGTGTGTGTAGGTTAGTCTTTGATTAATCATCTTACAGTGGGGAAGATGACAAAATACCAATACTCTGAAGAACAACAATACAATACACCTTTATCGACAGTGTACCAGCCAGGGAAACATCAATGAGTGTGTGAGCGTTTCATACTTTAGCAAGCACAGAGGACGCACTAGCCAGAAGGGAAAGAGACAGACAATGGGAGGATGAACTGAAAGAGAGTAAACTAACCTTTCTCCACCTCATTATTATTAGCAGCTAGTAGAAAAAGAGAAACAAGCAGCAAGAGAAAGACAGAAAAACAAAGAAATACAGAGGACGCGTTTGACATGTTAGCATGTTAGCTCAAGCAGCGCATTAGCATGTTAGCATCAGACAGTTAAACACAAAGCACAGAGAACACAGAGCATTTAGCATGTGACTGTACTTGTGTTTGTGTGTTTGAGTGTGTTACCTGTGTATTCAGGGGAGCAGAGACAGGTGTAGTTGTTGATACCATCCACACACGTTGAGTTGTTCTCGCAGTCATTATCTTCACAGTCATCAATGTTTATCTCACATTCGTCACCCTCAAATCCATCTGGACACACGCACCTGAACATACACACATAATGGCTGTGTAAGATGTTTATTTCAATCAGGAAAACTCTATGAGCAGTATTGTTGTTCTGTAACTGTATATAATTCATATATCTACACTACCTATCAAAAGATTTTTCTGCTCACCAAGCCTGCATTTATTTGATCCAAAGTACAGCAAAACAGTCACATTCTGAAATATGTTTACTATTTAAAACAGCTGTTTTTTATTTGAATATATTATTTATTCCTATGATTTCAAAGCTGATTTTTTAGCAGCATTACTCCAGTCACATGATCCTTCAGAAATCATTCTAATGTTCTGATTTGCTGCTCTAAGAACATTTTTTATTATTATGGTTCATTTTCGTAAGGGAAAGTTCAGAAGAACAGCATTGATCTGAAATAGAAATCTTTTGTAAAATTCTTACAAAAGTCTTGTAAAAAAAATCTTTATCATCACTTTTGATCAGTTTAAAGGAGTATTAATTGCCCTCGCCCTCTTCTATTCATCAAAAAATCCTGAAAACAATTACTCAGCTGTTTTAAGTATTGTTAATAATTTATAATAATGTTTCCTGAACAGTAAATCAGCATATTAGAATGATTTCTGAAGGATCGTGTGACACTGATGACTGAAGTAATGCTGCTGAAAATTTAGCTTTGATCACAGGAATAAATTACATTTTAAAATATATTCAAATAGAAAGCAGTTATTTTAAATAGTAAAAATATTTCACAATAT
>JAHKKF010379463.1:0-10190 GCA_019740295.1 Labeo calbasu | reverse complement strand
ATACATTTATTATACAAAATAAATGTATATTTTATACTACCGATAATACTACTTTTAAGTTACCGATAATTATTATTTCTTAGATTCTTCACATTTATACCCTTGAGCTTTTATCTTTTCAAATGCTCAGGCGTTTATTTTAGCAAAATACTGGTTCTGTAAACTTCTGCTCACAGAAATGTTGGAAGTTGTGTGAATGTGTAAATAAAGTGAATTAAGCACATTCCCAAAAGTATTCCCACAATGCCTGTTAAACCTTTTAATTTGATAATCACAATAAGCTTGAAAGAAACGATCGTGAAAAAATACACTTGTAAAATTTTCAGGTTTATACTTGAAATAGAAAGGCAAATGCTAAAATACTTTTTCATATACTGTTTGCTATTTTTGTTCAACATTTCTGACTTGTAATTTATTATTTTCATTAGGAAAACTAATGGGAATTGGAGCTCCTGCGTATCTGAATTCAAGCAATGTCAAAATAGAAGTCCTGCTACCAGCACTTACCAGCTAAACAGAAATGGCTTATTAAGGTTTAATATGGTTTAATAAGTGCACATATTTACTGATATATAAGCCTTGGCTATACAGTTGATTGTACAAAATGGATGTTGTTTTTTTATTTAGCACCGACCTGAATAAGATATTTCACATTAAAGACATTTACATATAGTCCACAAGAGAAAATAATAGTTGAATTTATAAAAATTACCCTGTTCAGAAGTTTACATACACATGATTCTTAATGAGGACAACTGAGGGACTCATATGCAACAATTACAGAAGGTTCAAATGTTCACTGATGCTCCAGAAGGAAAAACCATGCATTATAAGCTGAGGAGTGAAAACATTTTGAATTTGAATTTCAGGGTAAATTTAACCTACTTTGTCTTCTGGGAAACATGTAAGTATCTTCTGTAACTTCTGAAGGGCAGTACTAAATGGAAAAAAAAAAAAAAGAAAAAAGATATTTAGACAAAATAAGAAAAATGTACACATCTTCATTCTGCTCAAATGTTTTCACCCCCGACTCGTAATGCATGTTTTTTTTCCTTCTGGAGCATCAGTGAGCGTTTGAACCTTCTGTAACAGTTGCTTATATGAGTCCCTCAGTTGTCCTCAGTGTGAAAAGATGGATCTCAGAATCATACAGTCATTGTTCGAAAGGGTTCAAATACACAAAAATGAAACACCAAAGAATTTATGGCATTTTTTTTTTGAAGCACAGCAGGCAGTTTAACTGTTCACAGCTGTAGTGCATGTAAACTTTTGAATTTGATAATTTTTATAAATTCAGCTATTATTTTCTCTTGTGGACTGGATGTAAACATCTTTTATGTGAAATATCTTATTCAGGTCAGTAATAAATAAAAAAATAACATGCATTTTGTATGATCCCTCTTAATCTGGTAAAATAATTAACATTTTGCAGATTCTTCAAGGTGTATGTAAACTTTTGACCTCAACTGCATATTGTTGGACGACTACAAAGTAGTCAAAAACACTGTATTTTTGTCTCTTGGAGACCTGCAGGTCAGATTTTGAGTTTTCCATGGATTAGTAGCTGGGTCAATGTCCAAAAGAAAGAAAATCTTTACACACACACTCTTAAAAATAAAGGTGCTTCATGATGTCAATTTTTTTTTTTTGTCTAAATGGTTCCATACAGAACCTTTAACATCTGAACAACCTTTCTGTTTCACAAAAGGTTCATTGTGGCGAAAGAAGGTTCTTCAGATTATGAAAAGGTAAGAAAGAGATGGTTCTTTAATGAACCTTTGACTGAATGGTTCTTTGTGGAATCAAAAATGGTTCTTCTATGGCATCACTTTTAAAGCCCCTTTATTTTTGAGAGTGCAGATGACATTAAATCTGGTGACACAAACCTGGAATAGCATGACGTTTGGTCATGTGAGGTGTGAAAACCATGAGCTTTGGGGGTAGTTAACATTTTTAAGGTTTGTGTAATTGTGTTTAATGCCACTAGAGGAACAGAAATGATACCACTTTCATATTTACACCAGGAAACAAACAAGATTAATTCTTCTATAATTAGGCACTAATTCTAATTTCCCAAATGTTGTAACAATAGTGTAAAACGATAGGATAGCATTAAGCATATCAGGATTTGGTCTCTCTGGGTTAGCCTTTATAATCATTTCTCACTGGAATATTTACTGCAAAGCTGTTCAAGCTTCATTGAATGGAAACTGAAATAGTATTTTTTTAAAGTCATTCCACAGATGCTCAGTTTGAGTGATCTGTTCTTAAACTGGACCGTTCCAGGTCACTAATGTGATGTTTTTAAAGCATCATGGGTCGCTGTCCTGTTGGAAAATGAATAATCTTCCAGGTCCCAGTGCTCCTGTGGAATTCTGCACATTTTTATTGGATTTTTCTGCACTTAGCTTCATCCATTCTTTTTTCTTTATGAGTTTCCAAGTTCCGGTGACAGAGAAGATTCCCAAAGCATGACGCTGTCACCACCATTCCTCACTGTGCCCGTAATGCATTCTCAGTTCTGCAGCCTTCAGTGATGCTTTGGCCTCTTGAAGGGCACTTTTCTGCAGCTTTTCATGTCTGGAAGATCAGTCAGCTTCAAGCAAATTCACAGTTGTTTCACATTTTACTACCATTTTACGACGGATTTCATCTGTTTCGCTTATCTTTGGCCTTGACTGGTATTTTCCAAGAATCTTCTCTTGGAAAGGTGCCTTGTTTTCTTTGTTGGAAATGCTGCAGAGATGCTCCCAGATCCACGTCTGTTTACTCTGACATCATGTGAAACACTTCAACAACACTGAGGTGAGAAGACTGGCAGTGCTATCCATCTCTCACAACTCCATGACGTTTGACGCTGAGCTCTTCATATGCTGGACTGGAATTAAGTGCGAAGACTTTTTGCATCTTCTCCCCTGATTGTCCATATGTGACTCCAGCTTCAGTTCACGTACACTTGATTTATGAGCGAAACAACAGAAGCTCAAGGTGCAGGATTTTAAGTTAAAAGTACAGGCAGGCATAGCTTGAGTTAAAAAGGTTAGAGCTCAAAAGTTAACAAAGCTGTGTGAATATGTGAAGGGCGGGCACATTGCATGAGTTATGAGTTAGTTCCAGAAGCTTAAAGGGAAAAATTCACGACACACAGGATGTATGAACGCCAAGCATTTATTGAGTTTGTTAGAGAAAAAGAAATCCCTTTTGAGACGTGATAATATATAGCTTAGGAAGCTAAAAGGTTCATCCCAAAAATGATGTTTCTGTCATTATTTACGTCAGTCCAAATCTGTATGACTTTTGTCTGTGCAACAGGGCCAAATATTGTGTAGCGAGGAAATTGTTCATTTCAGTGAACTGGTTTATCTGGTTTATAATCAGACTGACTCATTTGCAAATCAGATGTGATTACAGTTCTTGAGTTAGAGGGAAAGATTATAAGTGAGTATACAATGAGCTATCAAATGACTTCAGTAGACTTGGAATAAAGCACGTGAGTCATATCAATTTTATGGCACTGATTTGGTGTTTTCAATCAAGAATCAAGAGACTGACATCAAAAAAAGTAATCAAACAAAGACCACGTAAACAAAGAATCAATCTAAATGATCTATGTCGCATTCTCACTCTTTCCTGAACGGAAAAACTTTAAATAAAAACAGAGAGAAGCAAAACTGACTCTGTGGTTAATAAGTTTGTTGATGGATGCACTGAAAAGCAAGATCTAACTGCACGCAAGTCAATTTTTTTTTTTTTTTTTTTTTTTTTTTGTTGCAAGTTGCAGACTCGAGTTTCATCTCATACATACATACATAAATATTTGCATTGAAAATATTTTAAAGGTGACATATCATGGACTTTTAAATGCTATCATCTGGTCAATGCATCTACCAACCCAGAATATGTGAAAAAGGACAGCTCAGTAACTTTGTTTTGGTAAGCATGTGAAAAAATGAGCACGTCACAGGTGTATTTGTAATAGCCAAAAACGCATTGTATAGGTCGAAATTATTGATTCTTCATGTCCCATGAAGATATTTTGTAAATTTCCTATTGTAAACATATCAAAACTTCATTTTTGATTAGTAATATGCATTGCTAAGAACTTCATTTGGACAACTTTAAAGGCGATTTTCTCAACATTTAGATTTTTTTGCAACCTCAGATTCCAGATTTTCAAATAGTTGTATCTTGGCCAAATATTGTCCTATACTAACAAACCATACATCATAGAAAGCTTATTTATTCAGCTTTCAGATGATGTATAAATCTTATTTTCAAAACAATTGACCGTTATGCATTTTTGTCCCTAGCGGTTTACCTTTACAGACATAACCAACTGTTTTAGTAACTCCTGTGTGTTTTTAACATAAACTTGTGTGCATTTGACAGCTTAAGCGCAAGAAGACATGAAAGAGAACTTAGTTTAGTTTTCACATGCTGTGTGACAGTCGCTTTCTGTGTGTTCGCTTCGGACGTGTGCGCTCAGAAAACCCGATATCAGAAGTTTAAACTAATATGGTTTAAAATGTATGATTTCAGGGCGATAGATATGAAAATCAAAACCAAACAGATGTTTTTGGCAGAGTATTTGAGTTACTAGCTGTAAAGGCACAGCCCTATTCTGGAAATGTGGGTGAGGAGCAGCAGCTCATTTGCATTTAAAGAGACATGCACAAAAACAGCGTGCTTCTGCTTCCACTCAAAATGGGCATTTTGAAAATGATATGTGACCCTGGACCACAAAACCAGTCTAAAGTCGCTGGGGTATATTTGTAGCAATAGCCAAAAATACACTGTATGAGTCAAAATTATTGATTTTTCTTTTATGGCAAAAATCATTAGGATATTAAGTAAAGATCATGTTCCATGAAGATATTTTGTAAAATTTCTACTGTAAATATATGAAAACTTAACTTTTGATTATTAATATACATTGTTAAGAACTTCATTTGGACAACTTTAAAGGTGATTTTCTCAATATTTTGATTTGTTTGCACCCTCAGATTCCTGATTTTCAAATAGTTGTACAAATATTGTCCTATCCTAACAAACCATACATCAATGGCTTATTTATTCAGCTTTCAGATGATGTATAAATCTCAATTTTGAAAAATTGACCCTTATGACTGGTTTGTGATCCATGGTCACATATAATAAATTATCTGTGGGGTATTTTGAGCTGAAACTTCACATATGCATTCTGGGGACACCTGAGACTTATAACACATATTGTTACAAGTTTCCCTAGCAGGCTCCAGTATCTACGCTACCATACAAATAACTGCCGGTTTGGAAAATGCACAGAAATTTGTCTGATATGCCAATTATAGTATGCTGAGTAAATTAGAGAATTCCAAAAAAAAAAAAAATAAATAAATTGCTTCCTTCATGATCAATAAAATGAAGTAATTCAGTAAATATAATGATTTATTTTGCTGGTTATTATTGCCAGTGGTAATTAATGCAGAATAAATTAAACTGCAGAATCACTTCTGTTTTTCTTTGTACATTGTGAAGGATATTTAAGTTAACTGGGCTGAACACACAGGCATGTGTGTATCACTTTAAAAATACCTGGCTTATCTCGAACTGCCAAATACCAGTCTGGAAGGCAATAGTAACATACTTTGGCAAGCAAGTGGTACAGATTGATGGCGTGGCGTCGAGTGCTCATGGACATTTTTTCAGTGTTAGATAAATTCAGAACAGCTCTAGACCTGCTACAGTGAAATTCTTTGATTAATTAATGTAATGCAATTTACTTTGGCAACCCGGACTATCCCATATTTTTTATCTTTTTATATTTGTTATCTTTTTATGTTGCAATGTAAAATGAAGCATAATATTTACCATTGAAGTTACAACATTGTTTTATGCCTGAGATGTTCTGAATAGATCACGCTTTTGTAAGATTTCTCCAAATCCCAGTTGAACGAAAATGCATTATAAGCACTATAGGTCTTGGATGCAGTGTGATGTATAGATGTTACAGTATAGTTTCCATCCATGGTGAAGTTTAATGGTTTGTCTGTGTCAAATTCATGTAATTGTTTCTCCATATGCACTTGTCTGACAATCTCCTGACTAGAATGGTGCATTAATTTGTGTCTGGGACTTTTAATGCACGTATGCATTCACCATAGCCCACAGTGACAACTCTGCTACTTCTGAAAACTGTCACTGGAGTCAGTTTCTAACAGTTTCTGAAGGCAGGCTGATACTTCATACCTCAGTGAAGGTCTCTGTAACCAGTTAAAGGCAATAGCATCAATTCCCTCGCTGCTTCTGTCCCTTTTTTAAAATGAGATAAGTACTTTCCGGTTTTCCTGTCATTTCTCTTTTCCCCGTCCTTGTAAATATTCAATGGCCGGCTCCCAGATAGCATGTGAATGGAAACTGTGATGGCAGGCCTGGCCGGCACGTGTGTGCGTGTAGCCGTCTCTTCTCAGAACTGCAAACCCGAGAACGGGAGGCAGGAAAAGAGATTAAGCTTTTCCTCTAGGCTCTCATGCACACCCTGTGATTTTCGTACCTCTGGCTTCAGAGCTTCTGTTGTGATGGAATTCCAGCAGATGCTTGTGGTGGTGCGTGACGGGACTGACAGAACTCGTCCAACGCAGTCCTCACGTCTCTGTTTCTCATTTTTAGATGCTACTACTTTACTCTCTGGCGTGTACCTTATTTTCTTTTTGACATCTCCGTGTCTAATCTGTTTCTCTTTGTATAATAAAAATGTACTATACTAGTATTTAATGTGATGTATATAGTACAGGACACACAGTCTAAGCCAAAGGCCACAGACCTGACTGTGTGATCTTTTTAATGCATACAAAATTGAGAAGAATGGACATACACAGTTTCCCAGGATTCACAGTGCATAGATCAATCAAGTGATTCTAGGTAATGAAGTTGGCGTATCCTAGGTGTCCTAGTATCACGGATGTCAGATTAGTTCATAGCGGTGACTTCTTGTCTATATGAAAAGTTCATACCTAAAATAAGTTGCAACGTGAACCAGACTTTCTTCCCACATTCAGAAGTGTGCTTACGCAAGACTGAGATTCTGAGCATCATGAAATTGTTACCTTGCAGGCAGGCAGAGCATCAGTACAAAAACAGTGGATTCAGAGAACTCAGTTAACCAATACCCAGAATGCACTGTTGGCAGCAATCGCGTGAGTCCAGTGTAAGAGTGGGTGAGGCTTTTTACTGGCTTGAACCCCTTCAACTTAAGCTCGAACACTGTTTTTCTTTAGGTCTTTGCATTAGATTGCTCATATTAAGCCTCTAGAAATTCATTACAAGCATCTCAGAAGCCTCCTGCCGCTCAGTTAAAGACCTCCTGCCTGCATCACTGTTCAACATCAGGTATAAGTGAGGAAAGTGGGTGGTCCTGCGCAGTAGTCGATAGAAAGGTGAGGTTGGGTTGAATGTGTTCTACTGAGATCCTTTTTTAATGGACAAAGAGTCTAGTAAAAATAAATAAATTTCTCCTATAAACTGTGAACTACTGAGAGAAGATTTATCATTGAGCAAATAATCCCATAATTAGGGCCCGAGCACTGGTGGTGTGAGGAGCCTATTGCAATTGCTCAGTTTCTGCTTCTTCTCCAAAATTAATCCCATTTTTAAAGGCCTAAACATGCTCAAAAACTCATGGAACTTTGCAAACCAGCCAAAAGTGGTGAACATGTATGTCTGAAATGGGTTTCAGAAGGGGGTGTGGCAAAATGGCTCGATAGCACCACCTATAAAATTTCAATGAAGTGCCCCTTGAGCTGTGTTTCACATAAATGTACGAAATTTAGTAGACACATGTAACACACCAATACCTACAAAAAAGTCCCCCGGTACGAAGTCCAAACCGAACAGGAAGTCAGTTATTTTGAATTTTCTCTGCACGCCATTATCAGGCATTGTATTTAAACAAACTCCTCCTAGAGATTTAAACATATCAACACCAAATTTGGCCAGTGTAATCTAAAGCCCTTTGCAATGTTAAATTGCAAAAATCGTACATTTTCGTTGAAGGGCGTGTCCGTGGCGGCCTGACAAAGTTCGATGTTTCGCCATGGGAATAGAAGTTGTTGTAACTCAGCCATACAATATCTGATCTGCCCCAAACTTCACACACTTGATAAGAGTCCTGGCTTGAACGCATTTAAAGGCCATAATATCCCATAATAATCATAGCGCCACCTGCTGGCAACAGGAAATGACTTAGTTTTACACTAACTTAAACATGCAATGTCTGATCTGCACCAAACTTCATATGTTTGGTAAGAGTCCTGGCCTGAAGACATCTAAAGGGCAATATTCAGTTATAATCATAGCACCACCTGTTGGCAACAGGATATGTCATGTTTTAGACTAACGCAAACATATCATGTTCAGTATGTGCCAAACTTTATATGCTTGATAAAAGTCATGGCTTGAAGAATGCCAATATTCAATTATAGTCATAGCACCACCAGCTGGCAGCAGGATGTTTGACACATATAAATACTCTTATATTTACCACTTTAAATGCATATTGCCCACCATTCGTGCTTTCCTAAAGCCACTGGGTGCGAGGGCCCTTTCAGTGTTGCTTGCAGCTTTAATTTGTGTTAGAATCATTATTTTGGGTTTTCTTTTTGAGAAGAGTTTGGTTCATCTTTTGTGAAAATTTAGAAGCACAATCTTTAAGTCTGATATGTAAAGTAGAGGTCTTCTCTGGGCCTTAAATCCATACCCAACCCAAATTGACCCATATCAATTCTTACCCCAACCCAACAGAAGAAGCACATTAGAAAAAGCAACACTTGCACAGTGCGCTGTCATGAGAAAAGTAAACACGGAGGGCATAAAGTAAATAATTATGCGTTTATTTTTCATGTGACCTGTCGCAGAAGCCACTGAAAGAGAGAAGAGTTCTTGACAAATGTTGATCTAGGTCAGCGGTGCCCAAACTCGGTCCTGGAGGGCCGGTGTCCTGCGAAGTTTAGCTCCAACCCCAGTTAGACACACCTGAACCAGCTAATCAAGCTCTAATTAGGCATACTAGAAACTCCCCGACAGGTTTGTTGAGGCAAGTTGGAGCTAAACTTTGCAGGACACCGGCCCTCCAGGACCGAGTTTCCAATATGAATTCCAATATGACCGAGTCACATGTGAGCAAAAAAATCGGATTTGGGACACATTTCCTTGCAGTGTGAACGTAGCTTTAGTGACTTTGAATGTGGCATGATTGTTGGTGACAGATGGGATAATTTAAGTATTTCAGAAACTGCTGATCTTATCATCTTTATGGTTTACAGAGAATGGTCTGAAAAAGAGAAGATATCAAGTGAGTGGCAGTTCTATGGGTGAAAATGCCCTGAAAATGGTCAGAGAATGGCCGGACTGGTCCAAACTGATAGAAAGGCAACAGCAATAATATTGGAGGAAGACTGGAAGAAGGTTGCCAGGTTTGATGAGTCTCCATTTCTGTTGCAACATTCAGATGGTAGGGTCAGAATTTGAAAGTGACATGATGTATAGCCAAGTATGGTGGGCAGCCATCTGTGCTGTGGCACCCAGGGAGCAGCTGGGGGTTCAGTGCCTTGCTCAAGGGTTTCACTGTGGTATAGATGGTGGAAGAGAGTGCTGGTTATTCACTGCCCCCCAACTACAATCCCTACTGGTACTGAGACTCAAACCCATGACGTTTGGGTTACAAGTCCGACTCTCTAACCATTAGGCCATGACTGCCTGTTGGCATAACCAACATGAAAGCATGGATTCATGGACACACACACAACTGTCATCTCTCTCTCTCTTTCGCTCTCTCTCACCTTCTCTCTTGGTTGATCGATTATTTACGGAAATAAATACTATAATTCATTCAAATAAATGTGATCTTACCGCACTATTTCATCTCTGTGTCTGATTTGAAGCGGGCAGAATGCTAGAGCTGCGTGTCATAACTGACGAAAATAACCCATTCAGTCAAATTTTGCACTGCAAAGAGCAATACTACTTTTAACTTGTCTATAAATTGGCAAATGACCATGGAATAAGTGGGATAATCAATGGCTTGCCGTGCATTAAAGGATTTTAAATGGCTTTAATTGCCTTTAAAGGGGTGATCAGATGCTAAGTTCACTTTTTCATGCTGTTTGAACATTAATGTGTGTTGGCAGTGTATGTACAAATCTACCCTATAATGA
>JAHKKF010379462.1:0-10406 GCA_019740295.1 Labeo calbasu | reverse complement strand
ATTTTTCATATACTTTTATTTTTATAATATATTATAATATACATATTTTTTTTAAAAAAAGGGTTTAATAAATATATTACAAGCTTTTTAAAATATACATTTAATAAACATACTAATTTAAACATACTAATAAATAAAATAAATATACTAAAACTAAAATAAACTTAAAATTTTTATTTAATACCATGTAATACATTCAAATATATATATATATATATATAAACTTTTCATATACTTTAAAAATAATTTATAAATATTTTAATAAATATTTCAAATATATTAATATATTATGGTTATTTATTATTAAATAATATACATTATATATATAATAATATCTTCACATATTTTGATTAAATGTATTATTCAATAACATATATTATGCATTTTACATATATAATGATATTTATTATATTTCGTCATATATTTAAAAACATAAATATACAAAAATATATTTAATAAACACAGGAAATATCGGAATATGTATTATTTTTACTTATATATTTTTTACTTGTATATTTACTTATATATATATTCATTTCTTAAATAAAGTGTTTATATAAAAAAATATATATAAATTTGATAAACATTGAACATGAAAATATATATATATTTAATAAATTTATCAATAGTAAATATAAATAAATGTCAAGTTTAGTTTTTTAAAATTAATAATTTTAATGTATTATTTAACAACATATACTGTTCATATATTTCTATTTACAAAATATATATTAAATACATATCAAAAACAAATGTTTAATAAATATGTTAAAATATATAATATCATTTATTTATTTATTTTAATTTTTTTCCCATTTTCAAAGGTAATTTGCTCAAACTCACAGTTTGCTCTGGTTCGTTCACAGTAACATCCTGACGCTGCTGAACACGTTTAACCTGCCGGAGGGAAACATCACCGAGAGTAACTACGACAATTTTATTCAGCAGCTCAACAGCACGGCACCAGACGTCTTTCAGGAGCTCAAGCTGAAGACCTGTGACATGCAGACACTCCTCAGTCAGGTCTGTTTCACCTTCTCTTGACTATACGATCCTAATGCAAACCACGCAACACATCTTTTTGACACCGTCCTGTTATTCGCACAGGGAGTGGAGGGAACCGGTCTGGCCTTTATCGTGTTCACTGAGGCCATCACTAAGATGCCCATCTCTCCTTTGTGGTCAGTGCTGTTCTTCATCATGCTCTTCTGTCTGGGATTGTCCACCATGTTCGGCAGTGTGGAAGGAGTCGTGGCGCCGCTGCAGGACCTCAACATCCTACCGAAGCACTGGCCGAAGGAGGCCTATACAGGTACGGTTGCAGAAACGGTTTTCATCGAGGGCGCCTGTGATGTTCGGTTTGTTAAGTCTTCGGTTTGTGTGCGTGTTACAGGTCTGGTGTGTTTGGTCTCGTTCGGTCTGGCGATTATCTTCGCTCAGGGTTCGGGTGAATACTGGCTGGCTCTGTTCGACAGTTTCGCCGGATCCATTCCTTTACTCATCATCGCCTTCTGTGAGATGATAGCTGTATCCTACATTTATGGGATCGACAGGTGAGTTTACCTGTCTACCTGAATTTATTAAAAATGCACAAACACATACCATATACATATGGGTCGTTGACGTAAAAGGATTTTCGAGAGGCAAATTTTGAAAATACAAAAAATAATAATATCTATCGTAGTTGTTCAAACATCAAGAATGTTGTGTACACATAAATTCATATTAAAATTCAAAATTTTATTTGTGTTTTTTCATCTTGATGAATTGGCCATAGCCTTAAAAAAATGTCATGTGGTGCGACCATGATTTATATTGAAATTAATTAATTTTCTTAACATTTTTTTTAGATTTAGTATATGCATTTATTTTGAGTTTTTGTAAATAATGAGCTCCTATTTTTGTTTTATAATTTCAGAGTTGCCTTCTTCAATGTAGTTAGCAGACTTATTTTTCCTTTAAATTGCATAAAACTGATACAGATGTTTTAAAAATACCATTCACTTAAACATACTGTAGCAGTGATTCATATTTCAACCACAGAAATTAGATTTTTTTATTTTTTATTTTAATACTGTTATTCCTATTATCGGTCACACCACATGACAAGTGGTCGCTCCAGATGACGCAAAGGCCTTATATCATTAAAAATCTATTTAAAGAGACGTGTGAAAAGTGCAGCACATGGCATAATACAGTTATTACTATTATTGGTGGCCTTACATGACGAGTGGTCGCTCCAGATGACGCAAAGGCCTTAAATCATTAAAAATCTATTTAAAGAGACAAGTGTGAAAAGTGCAGCACATGGCATAATACAATTATTCCTATTATTGGTCACATCACATGACAAGTGATCGCACCAAATGACGCAAAGGCCTTATATCATTAAAAATCTATTTAAAGAGATATGTGTGAAAAGTGCAGCACATGGCACAATACAGTTATTACTACAATAGGTGGCACTACATGACGAGTGGTCGCTCCAGATGACACAAAGGCCTTATATCATTAAAAATCTATTTAAAAAGACATGTGAAAAGTCCAGCACATGGCATAATACAGTTATTACTATTATTGGTGGCCTTACATGACGACTGGTCGCTCCAGATGACGCAAAGGCCTTATATCTTTAAAAATCTATTTAAAGAGACATGTGTGAAAGTGCAGCACATGGCATAATACAGTTATTCCTTTTACTGGTCACACCACATGACAAGTGATTGCTCCAAATGACGCAAAGGCCTTATATAATTAAAAATCTATTTAAAGAGACTTGTGAAAAGTGCAGCACATTGCATAAACTGCAGGCATTTATTTCCACAGTTATTGCTGAACTTTGCCCAATCTTGGCTGCTCAACTGACCCTTCACCGGGAGTTTGATTAACAGGCGATCTGAGCAATCATAGCGCCAAATATGCGTTTTATCTAACAAACAAACCAGACAGGAGAGTAGATTAAAATTGGTGGACTTGAACTTGAAAAATATTGTGCATTGACATCTTTTGACGGGTGAGACAAGATACCTTCTGACGTTTGCTCTGTGATGTATTTTTCACTGCATGAGAACATGACGTGTGGCATAAAAGTGCCATGGTTTGTCAGACGTAGCAACAGTAATAAAGGGGGGGGGGGGTGTCTTTGCGAAAGGGTCAATTTAGAGTAGCAGGAGGTTGCTGGCTCAGATTATGAGATCTCAGCGTGAACAACTATTTTACAGTAGAAAATGACATCTGGAGTTTCTGCTTGACTGCAGGGTCAGAATTAACATGTTGCCTATGGCGGGTATTTATTTTACTTTGCGTGGTAGTGGTAAAATAGATGATATAAAATAGATTACTAATAAATGCATAATTAATTAAATGAAATCTTTTCCAAACGATACTAAAATAAAGTATTTGATGTATATAACCCTATAATAAAAAAGCACAAAAACTGCCAATCTGGGACACATATCTATAATGGAAAACACTCGATATTTGGTCGCACCACATGACATTTCAAATTCAGTCAAAATTTACAAGCGCAGAATTGGCCACCTAAACAAAATCAATATTAAATTTATAATAAAAATAAATACTTGTAGAAGTAACTTAATATTCATTGTTTTTTTGAGGTCATACCACATGATATCCAAATGTGGTAAGTACATACCAGCCGTTAAAAAGGTTATTTTTTCCAAATTCGAAAGAGAGTTACAAACCTGCTTCCATGTGTCAATGGCAAATTGGTATATGATGCAAAGTCCTATCATTTAATGGATTTCAGCATAAAAGTCCCAAAATGGTACTTTCTTGATGGTCGCACCACATGATATTTCATAAAATGGAAATCATCAAACAAAGTTTGTTTGTATAATATGATGAAAATATAAATACACATGCTTTGCAATTTTATACAGGATTACAAAACATTTTGAAAATCATGTCAAATAGTGCAAAAATTAATCAGAATAAATTCAGGATATTTTCAAAAACGTTTCCAAAAGAACAGTTATGGCATGAAGGTCGCACCACATGACACTTTGAATAACAGTAAAAATTACTAATAACTAGTCATTTTTGAAAAGTTAAAGTGGGCCCATACATAGGAGTGGTACTTCATATATATGGCATCTTTTTAATGCATTTAAACCAGTTGTAAACTAAAAAAATGCAACTGGACAGAAAATGTAGGCGTCATGTCATTGACCCATATATACACATGTATGCAGAAAGACACTGACCTGTTGATATGTGTGTGTTGATTCGGCGCAGATTCAACAACGATATCAAGTTCATGATCGGTCACAAGCCCAACATCTTCTGGCAGATCACGTGGAGACTCGTCAGTCCGCTCCTAGTGCTGGTCATCTTCCTCTTCTACTTTGTCACCAAAGTCAATCAAGAGCTGACCTACATCGCCTGGGACCCAGAGTCTGTAAGTATTCTCAACTAATTCTCAGTGTCATCTGGAGAAATGGTAAACAGATTTGCATGGGATCAAAAATATGCCAGATATTGATTTCTGGACAAGCACAAAGAAAATGTACAATAATTTCAGCTATTTTAAGAAAGAAAAATACATTATTTTTAGATGTTTCTCTTTTTTTCTAAAAATACACAAAATCTTTTAAAAGCTTAATTTCCACTGAAAACTCTCTGATCAATAAATATGTGTAATGTAACATAAATAAATTAAATAAATTATATAAATACATTATAAATAGCGCAGTATAAACAAATTAATTAGCATAATACATGAGTAATAAATAAGAGTAAAATAAATGTACGAGAAATTATAAATAGGAGTAATACATAAATATAAATAATAAAAATGCATAAAACAAATAAATTAGTAATAAGTAATAAAATAAACAAATGCATAATGCATAAACAAATAAGAACAATACATAAAATGTGTAACAATAAATATAGGTGATATATTAGAAATTATATAAATAAAAAACATGAGTAATGCATATATATGAATAATAAATAAATGAAATAAATAAATGTGTAATACATAACTTAATAAATGTGCATAATATGTAAATATTATAATACATAAATATAAATCATAAACAAATACATGCATAAGTATATACGAGTTCTAAACAAATATGCAAAACACATAAATGAATAGAGTAATGCATAAACATGAATAATAAATATACACAATAAAGAAATAAATTAGTAATAAGTAGTAAAATAAACAAATGCATAATGCAAAAAACCGAAATGAAATCTGTATTATAGAAGCACTATAGAAATAAATGTGACTTGACATAAATAAATAAAAGTAATAAATAAATATGTGTAATGCATACCTAAATAAATAAATTAATAAATATGAGTAATAATTAAATAACAAAACAGGCATTTTAATCAGCAGAAATAAAATAAATCAATACGAACGATAAATAAATTAACATTTGATAAATAAATATAAATAATACACAAATGAATAACTTTAATTTATGTATGAATTAACAAATAAATAAAAATATGATTAATACACAAATACTTAGGATTAATAATTAAATAAAATAATACATAAAAAAAAGAATAAAGAATACACAAATATGTAAATATGAATAATAAATAACAAAAATATCAGTAATACATAAATATATACGAGTAATAAATTATTACATGCTGTTACCTGATTATGGCTCGTTGTTTCCAGGAGAATTTCCCCACGCTGGCGAAGCTGTCGTATCCGGACTGGATTTACGTCATCATCTTCATCCTGTCGGGCGTTCCAGCGCTGGTCATTCCTGGGGTCGCTCTATATAAGTTTATCAGAAAACGCTGCTGCGGTAAAAAGGAGAAAGACGCACGTGAACAGCCGTTCTACTCCATATCTGACAAAATACAGATGCCTGACGAGACCGACAAGACCTCACACAAATCACTCGACTCGCACTGAAACCACCCGGAACTCCACAGAATGAAGAGTAACAGCAGACAGACCATACATTGAGCCCTGGTGCTCGTGCGGCTCACGCGGGTTCCAGTCTGACCTGCAACCGCTTACCTCCCATTAGGGATCAATCTAGAAAAAGAGAAAAGACGTTTACAGATATGATTTGCACTGATGGCTGTTAATACTCTTCTGTTGTTTGTATGTAAATATGCATACGCACCTTTTAATTGTGCTAAAGTCGTTGAAGATAAACAAACCTTAAACAACATCCACACAACTCTCTTTCCATCAATAATAATTAGCCAGAAAACAGACGTGTTTTTCTGGTGGCTTCATGTACAATTAATTGAATTTTCATCTATATAAGCTAATATTTAATTTAATAAACATGTGTTTTACCTCTCATAAAACACTGTTGTTTTTACAGTTTAACTATAATATTTACATGCAAATTTTAAAGTCTTCTAACTGTTAGAGGTTTGTGTAATTGTACATGTATTGTAAGTATTTTTATGATGTTTTTGTTCTTCATAATAATAACAGTTTAATAAACTAGTTTTGATCCTGTACATTATTTGTTTTGCATTTAATGAAGCAGCACAGATATACACGTTTGACTGATAACATGCAAACAAATCACAACATAAACATAACACTTCATAAAACATGCATTAGTTAGAATATTGTTCACAATTCCAACTTTATTCATAGTAAACAAAAAGTAAAAAAAAAAATCTTAAATTACATTTGAGGCCATAAAAAGTCTTATATGGTACAACAAATTCATAATTATGATTTCAAGAGGTCTTAAGTTAGAGAACGGAAATACAAGAATTGTGATATAGCTTTCAACTAATTTCCTATTGAACTGTTATCAACTGAACTGCAGTGCTCAAACTATTTAAAATATAGTGAATTAAGCTAAAAACTCCATTATAATGCACACTGTTTACATCCAACATGTATTTTGAGCTGCAGCTCGTCACATTAATGGAGTGTTTCACTAGTTAGCAGTAAACCGGTTAACAGTTTTTTCGCTTATTTCATTCAGTGTCATACAATAGCGAGCTAAACCAGTAGTAGTACTGACAGTGTCGTGTAAACATGGCTGAAGACGTGAAAAGCGAAGGAACAGACAAACTGAATCAATTAAATGAGTCATTTACGCTGGAACCGCTCCGAATTATTCAAACTCATACTCGTGACATTCATCAGTTTGAGCGATTCACTAATAAACACGTGTTTACCAGATCAAAAGACCTTTCTATTTTCTAAATTCGACATCGCTTGCAATTATTTTAAAAATCACGTAGTAATGGATAAAATCAGTTAAACCATTGCATCGCAAAACGATTCACTGTTTCGACACTGGAATCCAATCGGATCGCGTATCGCGAATCATTTGATTCAGATCGGAACATCGAAACGGGTTATTTGAAATGATGGTTCGCGAATCGCCATTTAGAGCGGGAATTCAGATCGCGAATCATTTAACTGTGGAGCATGTTCGCGAATTGAATGATTCGCAATCCGCGCTCCGATATGGTTCGCGAATCATTTCATTTAAATCGAAACTTCAGAGCAGTTCGCAAATCATTTCGCGAAACGAATGATTCGCAATCTGCGCTCCGAGTCCTTATGGTTTGCGAATCATTATTCAGATCGCGAATCATTTGATTTAAATTGGAACTGTGGAGCATGTTCGCGAATCATTTCGCGAATTGAATGATTTGCAATCCGCGCTCTGAGTCCTTATAGTTCGCGAATCATTATTCAGATCGGGACTTCAGCTCGCGAATCATTTCATTTAAATCGAAACTTTAGAGCGGTTCGCGAATCATTCCGCGAAATAAATGATTCGCAATCCGCGCTCCGAGTCCTTAATTGAAAGGATAGTTTCGCGAATCATTATTCAGATCGCGAATCATTTAATTTAAATCGGCACTATGGAGCGCGGATCGCTACTCATTTGATTCAGTTCGGGACTGTTCATGTCTCTACCAATATCTAGCCACTACTAAATTGTCTCTAGCAGTAATCTGATTTGCCGTTATTTGCCCACCAATGCCAAAATCAAACCTACACCCCTGTTTTTAATGTATACTTGATTTAAAAACCTAAAAAAAAAAAAGGAAAAAAAGAAAAAAAAGATAAAAGCAGCTTTATTTCTTGTTCTTTTTTTGCTCTTAAGTTGACATCATTGCATACTTTGCATGGGCTTCACTTTGTTTTATTAGTATGTTTTATTTATCTGTTTATCTTTTTTAGAAATCAAAAGATAAGACATAAGTTCAATAAGTGATATCTCTGATTGAAGTCGTGAAAACATGCTTGAAAAGTCCTTGAAAGTCCTGGAATTTTAATTTTACAGTATGTGTATGAATCCTGTTTTTACTTCCTTGGAATAAATAAATAATAATGGAGGGGGAAAAAAGTGAATTCATCTTAAAAATACAAAATATATAAAAACTTATTCAAAAACCTATAATAGTATATCAATAATATTAATGTATATCAGTGAATAAATTAAACCTATTCACAGGATTCGTTTTCAGGCTTAAAAAGAAAAGAAAAGAAAATATTTGGTATAGGCGTATATTTAAAAAAAAACTAATAAAAATGACAAACCACACAAAATTACTAAAACTGAATATATAGAATATAAACCAATTGAAAATATTAATAAAAATTACAATAATATATCAATGATACTAAAATAAATTAATTTTATTTACACAATTAATTTTTCCGATTTATCATTTCTGTAAATATTAAATATTCAGTAAATTAACAGTTCTTCTTTTTGTTTAATTTCATTTGATGCACTAAAAGAAAAATACAATTTTTTTTTTTAAAAATGACAAAAACATACAACAAAATTACTAAAACGAAAACTGAATAAATAAAAAAAAAGCCAACTGAAAGCACTCTGAATGACACTAAAATAGAATAATTGAAACCTATTCACAGAATTGATTTTCAGCGTCTGACAGTCAGAAATTACCCAGGCGTGAGTGAACATTACACATTAACCAGCATGAGGAGAGCTCATCTTTCATCCGGCCTTTATCTTGCTGACAAAACAGTTCAAACGTCCCGGGACGGAGCACGTGCTAAAGGTCATTAATAAAGACATCCCCGTTACTAGCACATCTTACACTATCTCCAGCACTTCCCTGAGGAGCTCAGACTTGAAGGACGTACCTGCCAGACGACAACATGAGGCTGAAGCTGAAGTTGAAGCTCCCAAACCCGGGTCTGGATGATCGGATCCCGTCTCACTCCGAGCTGGAGAAGCTGGAGGTGGAGGAGGCTGGAGAGCGGCCGCAGTGGGACAACAAAACCCAGTACATGCTGACCTGTGTGGGCTTCTGTGTGGGGCTGGGGAACGTCTGGAGGTTCCCGTATCTCTGCCAGAGCCACGGAGGAGGTGAGGCTGATAATCACAGGAGAAATCACAGTCAGAATGTGTTTGTGTCGCACGTGCTGATGAACTCACTGTAGATGTTGCATGAACCAGAACAGATTTACTGGAGTGTTACTCTTAAAAAAAAAAAAAAAAGTAATCAATCACTAGCTAATTACTCTCTCTAAAAACTATTGCATTAGTTCTTACTCATTTCTTTCTAAATCTACAGTAAATCTAGACCTGTTGAACAGTACATAGGATAGACATGATAGATATGGTTAAATGTATCTTGATTTAAAAATGTTTGCACTGGAAAACAAGACAAAAATTACTTATTTGCAGTTCATGCAACATTTAATGCCACGGCTTTAAGGCTTTAAGTCTTTCTGCTCTGATCTGAGTCATCTTAAGGCCTTACTTTATAAATTAAGACATTTTAAGAGCAGCAGAAACCCTTTGTAATGTTTAAAAACAAGTTTGACCAAATACAATTTTAATTCGGGGATAATCATCTTACTTTTCAATCTCTAATTAAACCAGTCTACATTCTTATGTAACTGACCTTTAAATTACCTTTAGTTAGTCTAAGTTGTTTATGCAACTGGCCAGAGAAGAGTAATTAGCATCAATGAGTAATAAAGTTAATGTGTAGCGATTAAATATTCCTGTAGTCATTAAATCACCTGAGAGGAACCTGAGAGGAAACGTCGAAAATCACTTATTTGAGGAAAAAACTTCACCTTAAAGCTAAAATCTTACATTTGAGTATTCTCTAAAATTATTAGAATTATAAATAATTGCATTATATTATAATGCATTAAAATAGGCAGTTATAAATTTGGTTATTAATACCCACTTAAGTCACTTTGGATAAAAATATCTGACAAATGTCAAGTGTAAAATGAATGAATGAATGAATAAATAAATAAAATGTTCCTCCATTGTCAGTTGCTTTGGATAAAAGTGTCCGTGAAAGGCATGAATGTAACTAACTAACTAAAACAAATAAATAAAATGCTCCAACATTATAAGTTGTTTTGGACAAACAAGGCAACTAACAATGCAATTGCATGAATGCAACTAACTAAC
>JAHKKF010379417.1:0-16048 GCA_019740295.1 Labeo calbasu | reverse complement strand
TTATTTTATTTTATTTTATTTTATTTTATTTTATTTTATTTTATTTTATTTTATTTTATTCATTCATTCATTCATTCATTCATTGTTACAGATAACATTGTCATAACATTTTAGCCGGTTTTGAATGTTATTGTATTTTATACATTTTTATTTATATATAATTTTTTTTTTTTTAATATATATTTTTTGTAGATGACATTGTCATAAGTCCAAAATGGTCTAAAATGTTATGACAATATGTTATCTATAATTTTTTTTATAGATGACAAATTGTAGTCATAACATTTTATTTATTTATCATTAACATTAATTAATTAATTAATTAATTTATTTTTACAGATAACATTGTCATAACATTTTAGGCAGGTTTGGATTTTTTTTTTTTTAATTTTAAATTTTAAATTTGTTTTTATAAATAACATATTGTGGTCATAACCTGTTTTGGATTTTTATTTTATTTTATTTTATTTTATTTTATTTTATTTTATTTTATTTTATTTTATTCACTCATTCATTCATTCATTCATTCATTTTTACAGATAACATTGTCATAACATTTTAGGCAGTTTTATATTTTATTTTATTTTATTTTATAGATAACATTGTCGTAAATCCAAAATGGTCTAAAATATGACATATGATAATAAGTTATCTATAAAAGTGTAAAAAAAATATATGTATTTTTTTGTTTTTCTTTATTTATTTTTACAGATAACATTGTCATAACATTTTAGCCAGTTTTGGAATATTAATTATTTATTTTTACAGATAACTTATTGTAGTCATAACATTTTAGGCAGTTTTCAGTTTTTTTTTTTTTTTTTTTTGCCTTGTCTTGCCTTGCTTGCCTTTATTTGTGTTAATCTTACCATTGTACATATAACAAACAACTTCAAACATAGAGATTGTGCTGCAGCTCTACCCTGAACTTATGTTGTCTGTTTTGACAAGCAGATCAACCTGACCTCAGCTGCAGTTATTGCACCATTTAAGTTGTCAATCATTGTCAGTGTACCCCTTTACTATTTAGCAGATGCTATTACAGTATTCCAGGGTCGTTCGCCCTGCAGTAACATGAGGTTAAGTGTCTTGTTTAACAGCACAACTGGAATAATTTTTCAACTCTCTCTTTAATCAATTATATTTGTGTAACCCTAAAAAAGTCAAATCTGGTCAGTGCATCTCTAAGGACCTTGTCTTGTGTCTGGACATCCATCAGAAGACATACAGAACATCTCGCATCCATATCGTCTGAGGTTTCACGAGAAACGCCCAGCGTTTGGTGGACTTTTGACAGCTGAAGCTGATGATTCCATCTGGAGATTATATCTGTCAGAGGACGACACAAATCTGTTAGCCATTGCTCCTTTTGACCGAACGGCGAAAACCAAAAACATCCAGCGTTCGCTGGAGAAATCAGTAGTAGCTGCGAGGGCACGGAGGAAATTAGCCGACAGACGTGAAGAGCGAGCTAAGGAGATGATTCAGGAGAAGGGACAGCTGCACATGTACAGGACCGAAAACCAGATGGAGAGGATATGGATTGGGAGGTTAGTATTAGAGCAAGATAGAGTGGGTGATATTAAGACTTAGCGGACGAGGAGGGGCGCTACGACAAGACAAATGAGGAAAGCAGATGGAATATGGGTAGGGCGGTTCCAGAGGTAGCACAAGGCCATGTGGCTTGATTAACTGATCTAGTGGTTGAACATCAGTGGGGTTTATCTTCACTTTTGACCAGAGACAGAAACCAAACCTGGTCGATAAATCAGCTGTTTTTCGGGTGACCTTCATCCATAACTTTAGCTTGTTGAAACGCTATAATTCAGTGTTCTTTCTTCTTCATGAAACATAACTTAAACTGTTCCTGTTTATCTTGTCATCTTCGTCTTGTGAAGTTAGAAAGGTAACCAACTGTCCTCTTCTAGCACAATTGTTATTCAAGATTTCTTTCTAGGAACTGTTGGAAACCTTTACAAGGCCTGATGGGGATTGGTCTTGCGTAACCAAACCTTCAGACTGACTGCAGAAGGTCTGGACTTCATCACAACTTTCGTCGGCCCAACAGGCCATCTGACTGACATGTAAAGCAACCAATCAGCGTTTGTTTTGTTCACCAGATTTAGGGGCAGTGCCAGACCTACCTAAGTAAGCGGTTGCATAGAGGGCACCATGCCAACGGTTTAAACAGTAATGCCTGGTAATAATAACTTTGATCAAGTTTGTAATGTTTGAAAATGAAGACACAGCACTATGCTTCTGGTGCAGAGAAGAGGAAAAATAGGAAAGGAATCAAGCAAGATAAGAATTTCGAAAAGATGTTGTTGAATAAAGCAATACGCCCCAAGAAGATGTGGTTTACAGTGATTTTATAACAGCTAAGAGGCGTTGTTAGGCACGACGTGAAGCGAAACCCTCTTGGCTGTTATAAATTCACTGTAAACCATGGCTTCACGGGGCTTAGTGCTTTTATAAAACGATTATTCCATATACATAGTAAGGTTTCACAAAATAAAACAGAGCAAATAAAGTGTAGTGCAATTAATAGAAACACCATTCTTCCGCCAAACAATGTAGTTCCTCAGAAACGGTTGTGGTTGCAACAAAGTGGTTGCTGAGCAACACACAGACATAAACAAAAGTGTATGTTTGTAAAGCAATTTACAACAGCTTTGGACACGGCTTAACCAATCAGAATCAAGGACCGGAACTGTCCGTTTTATAAATGGCAGTGTCAACGTAACAGCAGTGTCAAAATGTGTAAATAATTCTAGATACCATATTATCTGAAGTGTTTGGATTTTCAGTACACGTATTAGCTGCTTTTCCATCAACCTGTTGAAATTTAAAATGCATGAAAATTCAGTCTCATTTTTG
Organism: Labeo calbasu; assembly: GCA_019740295.1. Lineage (NCBI taxonomy): Eukaryota > Metazoa > Chordata > Actinopteri > Cypriniformes > Cyprinidae > Labeo > Labeo calbasu. The sequence continues at coordinate 13,171 of JAHKKF010379417.1, read as the reverse complement.
CATTGATCTAAACAAAAGCAGCAGACGGGCTCAATAAAAATGCAAGTTCACTCTTTGACAGTAGATGGCGCTTATGAAACAGCAGAAATACAGCGATTACCGTGTTTACCACTGTACACAAAGCAGAGCTGCACAGCTTTTTGTTGTACAGTATTTACATGCTCATGAAAATAAGTGCCTCTATATACATTTCTGCAGCAGTGTAATTACGTACCTTACTGCACGTTTTGTGGCAGTTTCAAAGTGAAAAGTCCAGAGAGTGGCATTAAAACACACATGTGACCGTGGCATGTTTTTATTACATTGGTACAGGCACGTATTGCTGTGTATTTTTATTAAGCTGCTTGAGGTATGTATTACGGCTATTCAGAATTGAAATATCCCGGGAGTGTCGCTAAAGGTTAATGCTCTATCGCAGGGGTGGCGAACTCCGGTCCTGGAGAGCCGCAGCCCTGCAGAGTTCTGCTCCAACCCTGATAAAATCTCTCCTGTCTGTAGCTTCCTAGTAACCCTTCAGGCCTTGATTAGCTTGTTCAGGTGTGTTTGATTAGGGTTAAAGCAAAACTCTGCAGGGCCGTCGTTCGCCACCCCTGCGCTATCGTGTTGGAAATATCCCCTACACCAAACCCAACCCTAAACCTACCCGATAGTGTTAACGAATGCAAAAGTGATACAAAAACACATTTGTTGATGCTGCCATGCTATTTTAACTCCCTAATGCAGAATTGAGCTGTTTTGCCGAACTACAGTTTCACGGGGTTCATACTGGAGCTCTTTACTTCTCAAGTGCAGCGCCGTATCGTGAGCGACCGAGCAAACCTACTGAATTGTAAAACTCATGCATATGAAGCTGTATATGTGATGACAACGTTAAAAAGTATTCGTTTTTTAAGTCACGCAGAGCGCTATACAGTATATTCTCCAAGAAATTGCATGAAAATTAGACTTCATTAATCAAAACTCTGCACCTGTAAATAATACTTTGTGTGAAAAGGAATAAAAGTCCGTTTTACTGCCTCTACTGTTTATTTCAACTGGAAACTGTAGTGATTCGTACATCAAGGTACATTTTTTTTTCAGTTTTGCAGGAATTTTGCAAGGAACTTTGCAAGGCACATATTTCCAATGAGCCAGGGTAGCAACTCAAAATACTTAATTACCTTTCAAACATTTATTTACACTCTCAGGATGCAAGATTGGGTTGACACAGGCACGATTCAGGTGGTGTCACGACCAAATCCTCGCCAAGCTGGCTGTAGTCCTGGATAGAGGGGTAGGGTGGCAGCAAACCACATGCCTGAGACACCAATCATATTTAGTCGAACCAGGCGACATCCACCGGGTACTGGCACAAAAAAGAAATACAGAGTGGCAGATGTTGGTAGACCTCAAAAAAAGCAATCAGTCTTCCCAAGAGAAATAATGACACCCGCTCCCTGGCCAGACATCGTCATGTGGTCATCTGTAGATAAGAGAGTCATCGTCATTGAGCTTACTATTCCATTGGAAGAAAACATCACAGCAGCCCATGAAAGGAAGCACCTAAAGTATTCCGAGTTGGCAGCGGAGTGCCAGGAGGCAGGCTGGAATGCCGAGGCTTACCCCGTGGAGGTTGGATGCCGGATGCCGGGGGTTTGTCAGTAGAGCAATGGTGCAACTATTCTGTGAGTCTGGCATGGCGGGGGAAACCTGCGAAAGGCGGTGAAGGAGCTGGAGGAGGAGGCAGAAAAGCCACCAATTGGCTGTGGCTCCGGAGGAAGGAGGCAGCTGCAAGGGTGGCATGGAGATGTCCCTGATATGCCACTGCCCTCTGTACTGGTGTAAAGTGGGTAAAACATCAGTGAACAACGGCGACGACCCTGCAGAAGACCCAATGGCACGTAGGAGGTACGTCGGGCTGAAAAGCCGTGCAGGTAGAACATCTCACCTGTGTGATTGGCTAGAAAATCCAGCATTTAGTTGATCCTGGCTTTCTTCTTCCATGAGTTTGCCATCATGACTGCTTTGTTTCCAGGTGGACTGATAAAAAATGCGACAAGTCCCTTGGAATTCAACCAATCAATTGACGACTTTGAAACTCCCAAAGCATTCCAATTTTTCAGTTTCCATTTTGGAAACTGATACCTATGCATTAGACCAGGGATAGGTAATGTTGGTGCCGATGACCTGCAGAGTTTAGGTCCAACTCTAACCAAAGACACCTGAATGAGCTAATAAAGGTCTTCGGGATTACTAGGGCTACAGGCAGGTGAGTTTTTTTTCAGGGTTGGAACTAAACTCTACAGGCGCTCCAGGACAGACGTTGCCTATACCTGCATTAGACGTTCAACCAACAGTCCGTGGATGTGACATCTGAAGCTGAGACTAGGTGATGGCTGCTTTTTAATGTAATTTAAACATTTGTTAACGTTTAAGTGCTCACAGGCATTCTAAAGTCATCGTAAAGTTCTCACTTGATTATGGTACAGAAACAAACAACGTTCTACGTCAATGGAAACTAATAAACCACACAGATCACTCTCTTCCAAATGGGTTTTGAAGTTGGTTTTTGAGCACTGAAGAAATTATCCTGGCATGCACGGATGAGAATTTCTGGTTAAGCCTTGCGTTTTCATCTTCCATTAGTCTTTTGAAGCATGTTTGGGTTTCGTTAAAATTACTATTGCTTAATTTGTAGCCCGTTCAATTTCGGAAAAAACTGAATAGTGAGAGTGTTGTTAGGAATCTCAGACTGTCTATGGAGTTTCCGTTGTCATTTTTGTTTTTGATTTGTCCTCTATTGTGATCAAACAAATGGAAAAAAACCCTGTTGAACCATTTGAACTTTTTCAATGATATTTATTGGCCACGTTTCCACTTTCCAGTGACGTTTGCTTGACGTTCGTCGACTTGTTCCTCAATGCTCCCCATGCGCATAGTATCATGTTGCTCATACTTCATTTTCGAGAATCACATCCGTGACAGTCGGGTTATGTTTTGGTCTGGAGCTATTGGCGCTCAGTCTTGGTCCCTGGTTGCTGTCTGAATGCAGCAAAAATGTGCAGGTTATCGCCCGTTTCAACGCTGAGCCACAAACCTGGACTAGGTCCGATGAAGTATTAATATTAATATTGGATATTTCCAGAGCATCATTCCTGTCGTATCAGGTGCCAGGCCCAGATGTTGGATTTGGACAAAATGGCTCCCAGATGTGAGCATGGTTGAATGCTGAGTATTCACACGGATAAAAAAAAAAAAAAAGGAAGGAGAAGAATTTGTGCAGAAGAGTCTCTTCCTTTCTTGAGCTTCCAAGCCAGACTGAATAACTGAATGTTATTATTTGAGTTTGTGCATGCGTGAATGAAGCCCTGTTTATCTGAATCCTGTTTGAACTGCATAGTGAGCCTAAACCCGAGTTTGTTCCAACAATCCATGGAGGGCTCAGAGAGGAATCCACGCTGCCCTGATCTCCAGCTTGTTGTGAATTATGAAGTCAAGCTATCATTTTTGAAATCTCTTTGAAAATGTTTTTTTGGAAACCATCTATCCTTTTTTTCCCCAATACTAGGAGAACTACACGAGTGCTAAACCATGTTAAATAGTTTAATGTTCTGTATCATTTTACTTTGTCCATTATTTTGCCTTATGCGTGCCAAAATGTAGTTTTTTCAAGCACCTTCCACCAATAGGGTTGTTATTTGTATTATTATTATAAGTAATATTTACATATAAACACATTTTGCAGCCCTGCAAACAAGAACAACCTGGTGTTATTTACATATATATATTTTTATCACATTTTTAGTTTTTAACTAGAAAAATCATAATTATTTTTTTCCCCCTTAAATCATGTAACCCTATTTAAAATGCGCCGGACTAAATATAAATTCAGCGAATAATGTCAAAATTATGAGATGTTGTATGATTTTTGGCTGTTGCTTACACCCACAGTGGTCAAGACCTATGACGCAGAACAGGCTATGGACACGTGATATGTTTAAAAATAGCTACTTTTCCTGTTAGGTTCGTTTTATGTTCAATATGTAATAGTTTTAACAAAAAACAAAAACAAACAAAAAAAAAGAGGTGATTTGTGTTTCTCTTACTTAAATTCTCACCAAAGACACCAAAGTGTATTGTATTTGTGAAAACTGCCAAGAAACCACAAACACTTTCTACATTTTCTGAATGGAAATAAATGCAGTGCCTTAAGGTCAACATTACTTGCTGACAAAAACTAAAATGTGACTCAGAGGACTGAATGCTGACCTTTAGTTTTCCTGAAATACATCTCTCCATGATTTTTGAGTGGATGTGGAACCAGCTGCACACAATAACAGATAATTACCAACCTTGGTGTTGTCTCACAGCAACGTTTTCCACCGAATGTTTACAAGTACAGGGATGTTTCCGGGCCCCGCGGACCTTCAAATGCACCCAAATGAGTGAAGAGTCGAGCAGTGGAGCTTAAACAGATGTTGCAGGGAGCACTGCAGCACGTCTCCTGTTGAGGGCTAACGCTGTTGCTGCAGTAATTGGTCCAGTAAGATTGAATAGTCTCTGTCACCGTAATGTTTGAGTAATGGAGGTTTATTCTGAAAGCCGACTCCAGTTGTTCTTTCTTGGCTGAAGACTCGAGGAGGATGTTCCCCATTGTTATGGCCTAGGGCCCTTGTGAAAATGACAGACCCGTGTACTGTAACTAGATAGTTCGACACACACGCCACTTGGATCCCAGTCCACATGATAAACGTCATTTCTTACTAACTGTTTTACTCATCTTGGAGCTGGTATTTACAATGAATGAGTGCAGAAACAGTTGAAGTGAAGTTCACTGTTGTTTTCTGGAGGGAGAAAAACAATTGGAAAGTTTGAGTAACCTCAAAAGACCTTAACGTTTGCGTAACTGACTTGTTCGGTCGAGTATGGAATTATGTTGTGGAAGTATTTGGAAAAGACAAGACTGTTAACTTTAGCGACTCATGAATGTGTAGAGTGGGGTAAACAGTGGCAGTTTTTACCTTTAGTTTTATTTATTTTAACATTATTTATATTCTGTTATGCTATTTAATATATTAAATTATTATTATTTTTTTTAATTCAGTACAAGTTTTTGGTAATTTTACATTTTTTTGTCTTTTTATTAGATTTTTAGTTGTAGTAATTTAAATTAGTTTTAGTAAATAAATTAAAATTAAATGTGTTTATCACAAGCAGAGTGATTTAAATGGATAAAATGGTTGGAGTTCTGGTATCACTCCTCTCAGTCAATGGGATTTGAGGACCAGAAGAAACTGTTGTATAAATAAATATTATGAAATATTTAATACCTTTATAATATTTAATACTTTTATTTTCAAACAGTGGTTCTCATTTTCTCTCAATTCTGTCTAAATGGTAAAATAGCCAAAATAGCTTGCAGTTTGCTAGTTTAAAGGTTAAGTTAGCCCACTCTCTCCTACTAACGCATTTAAATGACTGGTTTTGTCATCAGCTTGGATAACCTCACAAGAGGAGCAGTAATGAAATGACAAAGGGGGATAGACAGTTTACTTTGTGTTGCAGTCAATAAATGTCTGGAACATAGTCTAGATGACACTTCCATGAGATGTTGGTTTATGGTTGGTGTTATTTCTCTTGGACAGTTCGACTAGCAAGAATAAACAGGGGTAACAGAAATTATTGGAGCCGTTGTGTGAATGTCAGGGAAAGGACTGGTGTAAATTACAACGTGAATTCCCAGGCCTCTGATTTTCCCATGGTCTTCATCCAAAGTCCACCCATCTTTGATATTTTTGTATAGAGTAACCATCTGTGGGATAAAAAATAAAAACCTAATTTATTTACAAATTCCGCTGATAAGTACATCTAAGTATAAATCGAAGTAATTGCAAATGTGCTGAAGTCAGTCAAACAAGACGTGATCATTTATTTTCTTTGCAAATATTTTGTGGAACAGTTCGCATATTCGCCTGCTTCCGCAACCAACCGACTTTTCTTTTTTTTATGCTTGGCAGTACTTTAGTATACATAATTTTGTGTCAGATTCTTTTCCGTAATCCTTCATTTGCACGTCTTCTAACGTCTCGAATGGAACGTCGTGTATTCTGAGTTTCAGCTGTCTGAACATTAAATCCTGTCAGTTGGCGCTGTGATCCCCGACAGCAAGCACCGCTCTCCACCCCGTCCTTCTCTGAGTCACTGTAGCGTACTCTCTGACCAGCCAGCGGACTGTTTGCTTGATTTCTTTGGGATTAAGCTCCCCAGGAGCGGAGTGAATGAAAGGCAAGAGCGTGATTGTGGTGCATTTTTCACATGAACAGTGCAATGGGATCCACCCGGTGGTCATAGTCAATTAAACTAAACAGCTGTTGAGTGGAATGAGCTTCACTAGGAGCGCATTGTACAAGTGGACATCTGGCCTGCATTAGGGTACTAGCAAAAATGTTAAACTAAGCAGCGTTCATAACTGCGAGAGCAAATGCGTTTCCGAACCAATGTGCTTCCAAATGAGGATCAGAGAGAATGTCATAAATGAAAATCAGTGTGATGATTCATATGGCTGAATCACTTCACTGGGGGTGGTCAGATTGCATGACTTACAGCTAGACTGACCTTTTACCCAGTGTCTGGTACCACACGTACAGCTATTTTATAGTTTAAAGGAAAAGTTGGCGCTCCAAGCCTGTAAATGTTGTTTTGTCTTTGGAACAAAAAAGTGTGGAGGCAGCTTTTTTTCCGTACGGCAGTGCTGCATTCCACACAGGGCTTAAAACAAACATTTTGCCACACCTGCCGGTTGAGAACATTTACGGATAAATATTTTTTGCCAGCCGTAAAACTGTATGTACATTTTTCATTAAAAACAATTTGTAGGACGAATTGGAGAAAGACATCCAGTTGTAGTTCAAGCACATAGCAATTGTTAGAATGGCCAAGGATCAGCAACCTCTACCTAAAAGTGATTAGGTAGAACAAACCATAAGTCATAAAGGCTTGAAAGTTGGAGGGATGGTAGTACTCGCATCATCTACATTGTCACCTAAGCTCACCCCAGTTGGCCTGACGGTGGTGTTACAGTGGTTAAAAGTATTGCTGATACCCTTTTGTAATTGTTTGAATGGCCACGGGTCAACATTCTCCAAATAAAATTGATCAGGCAGACCAAACCATTAGTCATAGAGACTTGAAACTTGGAGGAGTGGTACAACTCGCATCATCTACGACGTCAACAAAGCTCACCCCAGCCGGCTTGACGGTGGCGCTACAGCAGTCAAAAGTAGCACTGAGACTGTGTTGTAATAGTAAAAATGCCCAAGGATCAGCAATCTCCACTTAAAAGTGATCGGGCAGACCAAACCGCAAGTCATAGAGACTTGAAACTTGGAGGGATGGTAGTACTCGCACCATCTACAATGTCACCAAAGCTCACCCCAGTCGGCCTTACAGTTCCATTACAGTGGTCAAAAGTATTGCTGAAACCCTGTTGTATTGTTTGAATGGCCAATGATCAACATTCTCCACCTATAATTGATCAGACAGACCAAACCATAAGTCATAGGGAATTGAAACTTGAGGGATTCACACAGTCTACAACATCACCAAAGCTTACTCCAATCGCCTCACGGTGCTGCTACAGTGGTCAAAAGTATTGCTGAAACCCTGTTGTAATTGTTAAAATGGCCAAGGATCAATATTCTCCATCTAAAACTGATTGGGCGGACCAAACCGTAAGTCATAGAGACTTGAAACTTGGAGGGATGGTAGTACTCACATCATCTGTAGCATCACCAAAGCTCACCCCAGTCAGCCTGACAGTGTCGTTACAGTGGTCAAAAGTATCGCTGAAACCCTGTTGTGTTGTTAGAATGGCCAATGATCAACATTCTCCACCTATAATTTATCGGGAAGGCTAAACCGTAAGTCACAGAGACTTGAAACTTGGAGGGATGGTAGTACTCACACCATCTACAATGTCACCAAAGCTCACCCCAGTCAGCCTGACGGTGCCGCTACAGTGGTCAAAAGTAGCGCTGAGACCCTGTTGTAATTGTTAAAATGGCCAAGGATCAATATTCTCCATCAAAAGCTGATCAGGCCGACCAAACCGTAAGTCATAGACATTTGAAACTTGAAGGGATGGTAGTACTCACACCATCTACAATGTCACCAAAGCTCACCCCAGTCGGCCTGACGGTGGCGCTACAGTGGTCAATGAAATCGCCCATAACTCCTAAACTGTTAGTTGCAGGCATACTGTAAAATGGATTTGATTGTCACCCTGCTAAGGTATTTTGGATTTTTTGAAAAGCCCACATTTGTGAACTAGTTCTAGGTTTTTTGCCAAATTGGAACCAAACCAGTGAGGAAAGAATATAGACTTGCAGATGTGTTATTTTGACATAAACCACTTAGCGATCATCCAGAACACCCAAGCAACCTTTTGGACATGCAAACCCCACTAATGTTTAGTGTATGTTTTAGTTGATTTTGATGAAAAATGTGATGTATCTTACTAACAAGAGATATTTCTTGAGCAAATGTAGTGTTTCATATCCCTTTCCAGCTCTAAAGAGTGCTGAAATGATGACGTATTTTTATAGGCCAACCCAGAAGTTTGCACCACGCTGGTTCCCTCGACAAAAACCCAGTAGAATTTTCCAGTGGCATTTCCATGTTGCAGAAAATAAGCTCTGTGACCAGCAAAAGTTTTTTTTTTTTTTCCCATGTTTTTTTCATCATAGTATCTTCACAAATGAGCATTTTTACAATTTATATTAAGCCTGAATACAATCATACGGCATACACAAACTAAATTTAAAACATTTTCTCTAAATATTTGAGTTAGTATGTATAGTTTTATGTATGTATAGTTTTTTATCATTTTTATATCATTTGCAGTTGTTTTGTACATCAAGTTGTACATTGAAATGTTATAGGTGAATGTAGTTTTTAAAAATATATTTTATTACAGTTAATGTTTTTTTTGTGTTTCAAGTGACACTTTTTTTTAAACTAACATCAACTTTAATTAATATATGTAATAGAAAGAAATATTTAAAGTTAAAATGTTTTATCATGTTAAACTTAATGAAAATGAGCGACGTTGCCTTTGCCATGGCAGCTAGCCAAAATATTTTATTTTATTTTATTTTAATTTATTTTATTTTATTTTATTTTATTTTCAGATAAAGTTTATTTATTTCAAGTAACTTTTTTTGTCATGGTTTTAGTTTTATTTAACTATAATAACTCTAATAAAATAAAATAACACATAAACCACCCAAAATGTATTTAAGGATATACAAAAGGAATAAAACATGCATTCTGGGTATCATAGTCGACTCAGCAACTATATTTAACCATATTTTTGGAAAGTTTGAAATGCGATTTTAGGTAAATCATAAAAACACAGAGCTGCTAGACAAACAGCAGGACAAATGTCGTCTGTCAGGAGCTAACAAGTCATATTAGCATTTAACAACCAACTAAAAAAATCTCATACATCAAAAAAAGTTCTTTCCAAATGCTGATCTTTTCATCACTATATTTTCATAGTACAAGAACAGTCATCCCAGCTGCAAAACACACTTGTTGAAAAATTATACTGTACCTTAAGGGGTACAACAGCTTGTCACTAGGGCAGTGGGACAATTTTGTACCTATTTTTACTCCTAAAGGGTACATATTAGTACCATAAGTGTACATATTACTACTTTATGGTTAAACAGTACTACTCTAAATTACTAATATTTGTACTAATATGCTGTACTAATAGGGGTAAAGAAAGTACAAAGGCATCTCTTTGAAGACACTGCCCTAGTGACAAGCTGTTGTACCCCTAAAAGTACAAGTTACAAGAATAAAGATGTTTATCAGATCTGTGGTCTAGGGTTTAGCGCACATGCTTAGAAAAGCACATCAAGCTGTGGTGCTCATTTGGGAAACTACGATTCAGGCCCGTATTGCATCACATTCCCATTTCTCCTCTATTTGGATCGAATTAGAGAAGGTCAGATAAATTTGTGCGTCACAGATGTATTTTTGAATCAAACTTGAAATCAATCTTCTTGCACAATCTCAGTAAAAATTACAGTGCAAATCATGTGGTGTTTCAAGGCTAATTTAAGAATCCTCTGAGAAATTAAATCTGCCTGGATAGGAATTTCAGTAATTGCGGTAATGGCACTTCTCCTCATTCATTTAGACGTGTTGAAAGCTGCAACTAAAGCTGCATTTATCTTTATAGTGTCTAGTGCACCTTGATTATGGATTTAGGGCTTTTCCCGTATGCTATTGGCACCCTGACGGACAAATTAAATGTTTAATTAAGTGTCTGATCATGGACAGTTCAGCAAGGGTCGTTTCACAAGTTAGAGAATCAAAATGAAGAATCAGACTTTGAGAGATGATGTAAAAGCATCTCCTGATGCATTACGATACAGCGTAATTTATGCTATTTGACTTGTGGGAGGACATTTATAAGTCCAAATGGCCCCCAAACTTCCTGCCATCCTCTGAGGGTGAGGAAAGAGGAAACCGTGTGCTGAAAGTAAACTTTGTATGTCTACACGGTTCCATAAATGTCACTACACATGTGCTGGAAAGGTTTGTGATGTGCCCCTTTTGATACTCCTCCAGCGGTCATGGATGCTTTGCTCTGAATCTGTACTTGTCCTCAAGCCATCACCTCAACTTCCTCCCGGCCAGACCTTCCAGAATAGGAGGGTCTTTCTTTAACGGTCCTGGATGATGGTGTGGACCAGCACAGCTGTGCACTTCTTCATATGATGAACTGCAGGTGGAGATATTCAACTGATGATCGTCCTTCTGGCTGCGTTCGTAACCTAAAGCAGCTGCCCAGTCAGTCAATGACTTCTCAGGCAACGTTTTTTTGTAAGAGGCACGTCCTATGGATGCTGGTTTCAGACCGACTTCCAAGAATCCATAACGTCATGTCTGACGATCTAAAACAAATTCGAGTGCACATTGGTTTCTCTTTCAAATCCAGGGATGTGTGGGAAGGGCTGAGACGATGGGAAGGAAAGAAGGAGCAGCTTTTCCTGTACTTAGGTTGTTAATGAAGGGACGGACAGAGAAAGGGAGTTGATTTATGGAGTGTCCTTCCTGTTACCTGCCCTGTATGGCCATGGAGCCCCTAGAGGTGAGGAGCGGAGGAGAAATGGGCGTCAAAAGCATATGATACCGGCCCGGAGCAGTGGCCCACGCTTAATGAACTCCCGCATGAGAATCTGGTCGGTCATGAGACTCTTTGCTGGCACAGAATCCTCTCGAATGTCTGTGTTCATCTGCTTCTTTTGGAGCTCAAACCATCTGTAACAAATGAAGGGCGTTCATAAGACTGCAAAGTGTGAGTCCAATATTTTCACCTCGATTGCAGCATCATGAGATCTTCACATGTGAGAAATGAGTCACCCACGGCCCTAAGGGTGGACTCTTATCAAATGTTGCGGCATCAGAAGAGGGTTTTGATACTACTTGGCAGAATTTTAAATGTCCAGATTTTGAGACTTCTTTCTGGTACAGAGTATTTCAAGAGTTGAGGGCTGCAACTATTTTCAACAGCTGTTTCCTTGCTCTTTTAAAATAGGTTATTTGCTCAGTGGGCCTCTGGCATTTTTCAAAGTCTGTAATGCATTTTTACATAAATACAGAATTCAATTATAAAGAACTCATGCGTCATGTAGGTGAGTAATGATTCAGAGAATGTCTACATCCGCAAATAAACAAACAAACTTCTATAATAAAAAATAATTTGTCGCTATTCTTGTCATACAAAGTTGGTTCATACAGCAAAATTCAGAAAAAAATAAAAACCTGCTAAAACATATGGAACTTAAAGGATTAGTTCAATCCAGAATTAAAATGTCCTGATAATTTACTCACCCCAGTGTCATCCAAGATGTTCATGTCTGTCTTTCTTCAGTCAAAAAGAAATTAAGGTTTTTGGGGTAAACCTTACAGGAATTTCTTCATATAATGGAGTTCAGTGGTGGCCAACGTGTTGAAGCTCCAAATCACAGTTTCAGTGCAGCTTCAAAGGTCTCTCTGTGATCCCGGCCCAAGGAATATATATATATATATATATAAGGTATTAGTTAGCAAAACAATCTGTCATTTTCTAAAAAAAAAAAAATAAAATACAATTCACATCATGAAGTTTCTGCATTCCATTCAAACCCATGCATAAAAACTGCAGTGGGGCTTAAAACAAATCTCATTTTTAATTTCTAACAGTAGGTGGTGCTTATAGTAAAGCAGAAATAACCCAGTTACCAGGTACACAAAGCACTTAACAGATTGCTCTTCAAATTTTTGTATTCCTTATAGTGTGTATCAAACAATACGAGTGAAGTGTACAGAGACACAAGCCATTTTTGGATTTTCCCCATGCTATTCAGTGTTTGTGAGTACAAACAAGTCATATTTTAAAGTAGCATAAAATATGACTAAGCTTATTGGTTGACCGACTTTATTTGCAGTGCGATGGAAAAGAGATTAGATCATCTCTTTGTAAATCTGTCACATTGATGGCATGCAAATATCTGAACAAACACATTAAAGGATAACTCCACTTCCAGAACAACAATTCATAAATAATTTACTCACCCTCTTGTCATCCGAGATGCTCATGTCTTTCTTTCTTCAGTCATAAAGAAATTGTTTTTTGAGGAAAACATTTCAGCATTTTTCTCCATATAATGAACTGATATGATGCCCCAATTTTGAACTTCCAAAATGCAGTTTAAATGCGGCTTCAAATGCTCCCAAATGCGGTTGTAAACGATCCCAGCCAAGAAAGAAGGGTCTTATCTAGCATAGTGATCAGTTATTTCAATAAAAATAATACAATTTATATACTTTTTAATACCAAACACTCGTCTTGTCTTACTCTACCTGTTTTTCGACTTACCCTATCTGTCTTGAGTCAGAATACAACAGAGTTCAGGGAGAGAAAGGCAAGACGAGCGTTTGAGATTAAAAAGTATTTAAATTGTATTATTTTAATGAAAATAACCGATCGTTTCGTTAGATTTTCGCTTGCATTTATGTAGATAAGACCCTTCTTTCTTGGCTGGGATCGTTTACAACCGCATTTGGGATCATTTGAAGCCGCATTTAAACTGCATTTTGGAAGTTCAAAATTGGGGCACCATAGCAGTCCATTATA